>JAWWES010000006.1:3241717-3304930 GCA_035583135.1 Lophotriccus pileatus
CTTTTCTCTTCTTTTCTTTTCTTGTCTTTCCTTTTCTTTTCTTTTCTTTTTTTTTTTTTTTTAATGTAGGCTTTGCAATTCAACAAACATTCCATTATTATTTTTTCTCCAGTGCATTCAAGCACACTCTGGATGTATTTACCTCCATACACTGCAGAGCCGATTAAGCCCGTTCCATGAACAGCTCTATCCCGTGTTCTCCGTTACCTTAACGGGTTGAAAAGCCGCACATGGGTAGGAATCGTCACCAGGTCTCCAGGAGCGCTGTTTCAAATCTTCCTGCAGCCACTGACTTTCTAGGTTACTTGTTAAATTCGGCTTGTGCCCGCCTGTGTTCTCCTGCCGCGTCGAGGGCTTTGCAAGCGGGGGCTGCCAACCGAGTGTGAAGCACTTGGATGCCGCGGTGACAGGGGCTGTGTTTGTGCCCAGGGAATAAGGAATTTAGGGAGAGCTCGAGCCCTGCAAAGCAGATGTGCTGAAGAACACATCATCTATGAATCTCTTTTAAGTGCCCCCAAAATTTACTGAAGATGCTGCCAGTATCTCACTAGCAATTGAGGCCTCCCATGGGGACTGCTCCAAAGCGTGCTGAGCTTGGCTGGCTCTCTATTTCGTAAGTTAGCTGGGAATGACTTCCAGAGCCCTGCTGTGCTGCTTCTGCTCTTGCATTTGCAGGAATCGCAGCAAGAATAAAGGATCCACCGAAGACTGCTAAACACGGACTTAACCCCTTGGGAGGGGTCCGAGTTACAAGTCACCACAAGGTGGGAGACCATGGATGAGAAATATCAAAGCCTTGGAAGGGGCAGCTGTAGGAGAGAGCAGCAGTGGGGAGATGCTGTCAGAGGGACAGTGTCCTGTCTGGGTGCTACACTGGGCTGTAAGTTGTACGGGTTTGCATGTGGCATCCCACTACAGTGATGGGCATCTGCAGCACAACGGGAACAAAGATTTCTTTCAGTGAAAATTAGATGGGATTTCTGAATCTGTAGTGTTTGAGGATCACAACTGATGTCTTAAATTCCAGGGAGTTGTGGGGCTTTTTGGGGGAAAATAATACAATCACTATGGTTTAAGATTTTAGAGAATCCAGGGTTTTCATTTTAATTTTCCCCTCTTTCCTGTAGGACTGATGCTGCTGTACATGCATAATGACACAGAAAGCCTAGAGGATAGTTTTACCGTGCAGCTGACAGATGGCAAGCGCACAGTCCAAGGGACACTTTACATCTACATCATGCCAGTCAACGATGAAATCCCTCATCTTTCCAGGTTAGCCATCTAAGTGACATTCGGTGCATAAAGACTTACGAAGAAAAAAGAAAGAAAGAAATGGAAGCAACCCATCTCCCCTCATCTCCAAGCCCACCCACAATTCAGAGGAGATCTTGCTTTCATTGTATGGGTTATCCCTGAAAGCTGGGATGTGCATGCTGCTGCCTGGTGCAGGACTGTGACAAGCCAAACAATACCATCCAGCAAAACCCATTCATGCAGAAATAGCTCGTTTGTGGTCTCTGAGCGGAGGCTTGTTTGTATTTAAGTTAGTGGCAAAACTCTGGTTGTCTTCAATTAGGCCAGAGTTGCTCCTTTTTCACACTCTGTATCTCTCTCCCACTTCCTTTATTCCCTTCCGTATGTTTTCTCCATTCTCTTTAATCTATTTTTAACAGTGAATCTTGTTGGGAAGAACATGGTGTGGGTTTTTGTTTTTTCAATATTTAAGGTCCAAAGCCAGTTGAAGGCAGTGTTAATAATCATAGTCCTTTCAAGAGAGCCAGAGTGCCATCTCTGGGAATAAGGCTTCAAAGAGGGGGAAGCTACATGGGGAGTGGTATTAATTAATTGTCTCTGTTTGCCAGCAGTAAAGTCCTTCTGACATTCTTACACCATAAAATAGTCTATCATAAGGTTTTTGAATGGTATAGCAAGTCTAAACCCTATCATGAGCATTTTGTTTATTGGTCTGAGGAAGAAATGGGAAGAAACCGGTCATGTTTTGAGGTGATGTGGTTTCACATACTTTATGACAGTAACACATGTTTTAGCCTAATTAGGGTTTTTACTAGTAACAATTCACAAATTGAAAAATAAAATAAATCCTGTGGACCTGCTGAATCCCTCCAGAAATGCCAGATCCAGTCTATAAAAAGAAGAATAAAATATTGATTTTGCTTCTTGCCTTATGTAGACCAGTTAAAAGATCTCCGTGGGCTATAGGGGAAGAAGCACCAGCAAGGCTAATACTTCATTGCCCTCTCTGCGTGGTGATGGTACAACATTTTCTTGGTTCACAAAAACAGTTTGGAGAGATAAAAATAATGTCTATTCTTATCCCACAAGGACTTTTAGGACTTGCAAAACAAAATGTCTACCTCAAAGAAAGAAGCATATTAACCATGAACTTGTATCCAGGTCCAACTGTTTTCACTACCAGGGTTTGAAAATACCTGGTGAACTCTTAGTTCTGAAGATATGTAAAAGCTTTCTTTTTGAGGCCTAAATTGCAGCACAAATGAAATCCCATGGTTTTGTGTCTGGGTGCCTGGAACCCCTTTTCTGGGTCCTCTTTGCAGGGAAAAGCAGAAAAATCCATTGTGGTTGCCCCTCTCTGGAGGAGGAGCAGCAGCCAATGGTGTGCATAGGGGTGGCATCAACACTCAAAACAGCTTTGGTTCTTTCCCAGACCATCATGTGCGTATTTTGAAAAATTTCATAGAAGTAGTAAACAATGAGAAGTTATAAAATGGACACACGTCCCTGTTTCCTAGCAGGGTTGCCTTAGGAACTCATGGGTGAGGAGCCATCAAGCCCCTTTCCTCAGTGGGGAACACTGCCAGCCTCTATCTTTCCTCTCCCCTCTCCAGCCAGCTCCCCTCCTTGCAAGGCTTGGTCTGTCAGTCTGCCTTCTTCATCCTGCTCTTCTCTACCTTGGTCTGATTTTCTTATGCTTCATGTCTTTTCGTGCTTTCCCCCATTTCTTCCAATTTCCCTCTTATTGTCTATCTGACGACAGTTCCTTGCTGCTATTTCTGTTTTCATGCACGTGAAATGGCTTGCCTGGATCCGTATGTTCTCTCCTTCCTATTGTGAGAAACCCCATGGAGATGCCCCTTATTTAGTCTTTTAATTTCCATGTTATTTTCTAGTCCGTCAGAGGCAATCTTCGTATCTCAGATCTTGTTTGTGCGTTCCCAGTCCATGGAGCAAATTGAGCCCTTTTGCAAGGGAAGGAAATGTGCCAGTATTACCATTTTCCACAAAGCCATGAAGCTGGAAGTGTACTCTTCTGCACAAAACCATGAATCCAACTTGTAGTTTCATCAAAACCTGTGAGGCTGAAGGGCAACATAAGAAAAAATATTGTGTGTGTGTGTACATGGCAAAGCTTTCTGTCCCAGACCCGCAGGAGCAGATTTGTTGAAATGTTTTTTAAAAATTCTATCTGCTCCATGCTAAGAGGAGCCTGTTCATGCTTAATAAATAGAAGAAATTGCTCACAAATACTTCATCCATATGAAAGTGCGAGCCCTGTACTGCTGCCAAGAGACGTGAGACCTGTGGTGTTGTGCCGAGTAAGTGATGGTCACATGAATCAGAAAAGCTTAGGTACAGATCCCTCGCTACCACAGCTTTCCCCAAGATGTGAAAATATAACAGGGAAAATACTAAGCAGCATTCAGTCTTTCCAGCCAAATCTGCCTCTTTTGGACACAATCATGGGCCGTGTACCAAGCGGTGCAGGAGAGACCAAAATAACATCTTTAAACAATCTGAGCTCCCTCTTCCACTACTTTGAAATTAGAAGTAACTAAGAAATAAGGAGCCTCGGGAGGGGCTGCTGTCTGTCACCCTGTGCTGGGTATTGTACCAAAGCATCACTGCTGTTGCTGCTGCAAATCATGCAGAGAAGCCAATGGCCTCTCAAAATACATTCATATATTTTAATTATTCTTACCCAGTTCCATGAACTTAACTAATTTTTGCTCAGCCTCTCTCCATAGTACAGCTGCTTTTCCAACATGAGCCTGGAGAAGTCTCTCAGTTCCTAAGCACTCCAACTTCCATCCTGAGGAGAAAGAATAGTGTTGGAGACGTTGGGACATAAATTATGCTATAAGTTTGGACAAGAGAGTGTGTGAAATGAGTTACTTCTGTGCAACATGGAGACATGCTGAGCTAGAGGAAGTCTGGCTCAAATCATTAAATCCCCCTCGCTAAATGGGCAGTGACTGCTGCTGCTGGTTTGTTTTTTCATCAATATCTCCCTTCCTGTTTCTTTTAATTTTGTTTTGCTCCCCAGGAGTATGGGTTTGGAAACTGAAACAGCTGAGAAAAGCCATTGCAGTGCTGGGTCAGAAGCAGACACCAGAAATGCTTCAGGGGATGAGCTCAAATGAACTGTCCCCAAGTGCCCCAGCTGGAGGCAGAAGTAGCTTTAGGGCTTTTATTTCTCCTTTTTCCTGGGGATAAGCAAAATCCCAAACCAGCTTCTGCAGCAGCAGGGTTGTTCTGGAAATGGTTTAGATCATGACTTGGCTTGGTTGATAGGGTAAGCAGTGGGACCAAACACAGGTTTTTATTTGAAACTTTCTCCTGCTTTGAGGTGGCTCTGGAAGGTCTCCTGAAGGATTTGTTTCTTATTTCCTCTTTGCCTTTGCTTTGGAGGTGCCCATAGTCTCTGTCCCTATACCAGTTGGAGCAAACACAGCACACCTATGGAACAGCAGGACAAGCTAGAAGCCATCCTCCAGCATCACCCTGCAGTATCCAAGCTAGGGAATAACTCGGGGGAAAAGCTTTGTCTCTTGGGCTCAGACGCTAGAAACTATTTCTTGCTGCACTTCTCCCCCACCATCCCTCTCCATAATGACACATTTTAGCTGACTTTTATAGTGGTTCACTAAGCCACTGTGCTGTCTTCTTCCTTTTATAATTAAGCAACTGAAGAAATCCTTTGAGGTCAATAAATTCTGAGGAGGCTTACATAAAACAGAATATAAAGCGGAGAGCCCTGCCATCAGAAGCCAGTAAAAGTCACCGACACCTCTGCAAATGGCATTATGTCATTGCCTAATATTAGTAAGAAACAGTAAGATTATGTTTTTTGTTCAGAGCTATAAAAAGTAATGAGTCTCACATAATCTACTGAAAGCAAGGGGTGGCGGGAGAGCGTGAGAGGGGATGAAGGTGATTGTAAAAGTGAAGTTCCATTTTTTTGGACATCCTGAGTGCATTAGGAAATCTAGCTCATAACAGCCAAATATACTTTAATATGCTCTGTCCCATTAATTTAATTTATTTTGTTTTGATTTGCTTGCCGGGAACACACACACACAAAACCTTTCAGGAGTCAGGTGGTCTCGCTTCAGTAACTTCAACGTAATAATCAGAAGCTGGAAAAAATTACAAGGAAGCCAGAGAAGGACTCTTCATCAGAAACTGCAGGGATAGGACAAGGAGCAAGAGGTTCAAATTGAGAGAGAGAAAATTTACATTAGATGTATGGAAGAAATTCTTCCCTGTGAGGGTGGTGACATACTGGAACAGGTTTCCCAGAGAAGTTGTGGCTGCCCCATCCCTGGCAGTGTCCAAGGCCAGGCTAGATGAACCGTTGAGCAACATGTTCTGGTGGAAGGTGTCCCTGCCCATGGCAGGGGTTTGGAACAAGATGAGCTTTAATGCCCCTTCAACCCAACACATTCTAGGATTCTGTGATTACGGGGTGGAAGAGAATGGTGTTATTCATCCTGCCTCACAATACAGTGCTGCAAGTGTCCTGGATGCTGCTGATCCCAGCTCAATAAAGCCCATGACATTATTCTCAGTCTTCACAAACAGGGTGACATTTTTCCGACTCTAAATATTTACTTTCTCACCATAGGAATGTAAGTGCCCAACCAACAGATCTATGGAGTCATTCACTTGGGAAGAGGAAAGAAGTGACCCTCTAAGGGAAGCTTTGTACTCCCAACCTGAATACACAGGTTGTGTGGGAGTTAAATATGAGCTGTGAGGGCTGAGGACACATCAAACCACTGCCCTGCTGCAAGCCAGCACATTTGTGAGCAATAATCTGCAATATGGACCAGGCTATACAGGGAGAGCCAAGCACAGCAGGCGATGGCTGGTTGGCTTTTCACCCTGCTTGGTCCTGGTGAAGGTGGAAGTGTTTTGGAATGGGATGGGAAGAGAGCCCTGCAGACTGCACTCAGTACTACCAGTACTAAATCTCTGACTGGAGTGAGGGGGGGAAATATTTTAGCAGTGATATTCTGCAACGGAAGGATAGGAAGGGGTTTTTTTTTCACACACCATAGCTGTTCACTAATGCATGCATGAACTAACTGTCCTTTCTGTCAAGCTCCTTCATTAGTATTCTTTTTCTTTCTCTACTGGAATTAGACTGAAAGAGAGATTATACAAAAAGTTGGCTGGCTATCAGTTGGTCCAATTTTATATGTTTTAAAACGTGTGCTTTTTATAGGGCTAAAAATTGTTCCAGAGCCTCTGTATAAGCAGCAGCTACTAGGCCTGGTGGGTGTTAGCTCTCTCTTTGGATCCCCAATTCATTCTTGTGTGCTGTGGGATATTCATCTCACATATGTGCAAAGTCCCTCAAACACCACTGAGATTTTCTGGAGCTCATCAGTGCTGATGAGCAGGGAATAGCATAAGAGCCATCAGCGACAGCTAGTGTTGGGATCCAAAATATTCCATATAAATGCATGGAAAACCAACAGGTACGGTGGCACCCCTATAAACTGCTTCAGCCTAGTGAGCTATAAATCACAGAATTATTTAGGTTGGAAAAGACCTCTGAGATCAAGTCCAACATTTGGCTGATAACCACTTTGTCAACTAGACTTTTGCACTAAGTGCCATGTCAAGTTGTTTCTTGAATGGTTCTGGGTTGAAAAAGTTGCAGGTGTTAATGCACAAGGCAATGTCCTGCTCACTTCTGCTCCTCCATCCTCCAGTGACACTATGGTCCTGTTCTCCTCAATGTACTTCAGTCCTGCTCTCCCTATATTTGTCTCAAATGATCCCTCTCTGGGTATTTCCAAGATCACTAGTATTTTCTAACTTGCTTTCCTGATACCTCATAATTTTTCTTACCTTGCTGTGGGTGGCAAATATAAATAGTCAATAAAGGGTGACACCCTTAGGTCCGTCCGAGCTGCTCTTGCCCTTATCCCTTCCTTCTTCCTGAAATTTTATCCAAGAAGTGAGAACCTCTGGATTTGCCCAGAGTATCAAGGTATGGGACCACATAGCAGGTGTGTGTCGGACCAGCACCTCTGACAGTGTCATCAGGGGCTGTCAACCCTCCAGAAATCCTGCATGGGACACAGCATATGTATAGTGCCTGGCTTTATAGCCCGCACACCACCGATCCAAGGCTTTCTGGAGTGAGCCAGTGCTGCACAGTTGCTCTCCACATGTGTCGCAGGTTTGGCACGTCTCCGAAGCGTTGGACCCTGCTCGTACGTGCTGCTCCGAACGCACCCGCTGCAGACAGCTGGGAAGCCCCCGCCAGCCAGATGGTCGAAAAGCTCCCTGCACCTGAATCCTTAAAAGCATTTGTTCTCCAAAAAATTGTTTGTTCTGCGAAAAGGGTTTAGCTGAGACGTGGGCAGCTCTAGCTCCATGCGGGGGGCTGGTGCGTTAAACCACACCGCGTCCCTTCGCCCATCCACTACGAGCGTTACCGTGTCACCTGGGGTGTGAAGCTGCTGCTTGTGGTGTCTAGACTTGTGATTACTGAAAATTAATTAAACTGAAGGAAATTAGGCTGGAAGGGGAGTAGGCTCCTGGGAGGGGAAAATGGAAGAGAAAATAGGATACTGGTGTTAACCCTTTCCGGCTACTGAAATAGGAAGGGCTCACAAATGCTCTTCAGGACACTTGAAAACATGCAGACAGTGGGGTGGTGTGATTTCGGGAGCTCTGCTCCTTACACGTTCAGACCCTGTGCAGGCAGTGTCCATAGCCCAGCCAGGATAAGCACATCAGAAATGGACAGGCCATTATCCCCCTGCCTGAGTCTTTTAAGTAAGTCACTTTATTGCTAGCCAGACCTGAAATAACTTGCAGATCACCAGCAGGTTTGAAATGAGCTGGTGTGACAGTGGATAAGGTCAGAGGAACGGAGGTGCTCGGATGTAATCTGACAATAAATCAGAGTTTTATGGGGACAGGACGAGAGGCTGGATGGGCAGCAGAGAGGGGTGGTTGCTGGTAGATTGTTCTCCTCTTGCTTTTGCATAGGCTCTTACCTGCTCTTCTGTCTCTTAAAGTCTCTCTTATATAGCTTTTCCACACCGTATCCAAGTGCTTTGTGCCTTCCCCTTGGCACACAGCCACCGTCTGGCTAGCGAGCAAGTACAAACTGTAACACCTGGGTGTCAGCTATGAACATTAGGGTGTGCTACAATGGACCCATCTGTAGTACTTGGCACATGCTGGAGATTTTTATGTGTGGTTGGCTGAAAAGCAGGATCAGAGAGAGAGAGGAGGGAGAGTAGGGGAAGAGGGCTCCACTGGGCACACGGAGAACATCATTTTGGCAAAGGTGCCAGTAGGTTTCTATGGGCTTGTCTGCTGCTTCTCTCAGCTCATGCATTCAATAAAAATATCCAGGTTGTTTCTAAGAAAAGCAGGAGTAGATTTCCCCAAAGAGCAAGCTTAGAAGCCTCATTTTTTGTCCCTGGAGAACAAGACTTATGCTTTAACTAGATTTAATAAAAATACATTTAATAGTAATAGATATAATAAAAGCCTAATTTAATAATAACTTCTTTTATTGTTCTTCCATGTGAACCGGATCATGTTGACTGACCCCCTGAGCACCACAGGGTTTCTAGACGGGTTTGGAGGGAGGAGTGCTCTGGTTTTCAGACTATGTCAGCTTTGACAGCATTGTGTCCTGGAGTTGTGCTGGTTTCCAGCTTTATTCAATGAATGGAAAAAATATTCCCCCACCTGAAAATGTCTATGTATCCCTGAGAAATCCCAGGACAGGTAGGAAATGAGTTTACAGCAGTAAAAGGAGTTGTAGCTTATTGCATCAGGTTCACCTAAGTGAAAACTGTGGTGCACTGAAAGCAGAGGAAACATTTTTTTTCCCCTTTATGTGGCACTGATGTGTTTTAAAATGCATGGGCAAAGTTTGTAGTTTATTTCCTCCAAAGGGGCCAAGTCCTCCTGGCATTCTTATGAACAAGCTCATTAGAATAAAATCCATTATGCGCATAACTAATGACACAAATTTACAAATCTGTTGACAATTATGACCACATCCCTCACTGCATTTGCTTGTAGCTCACTGAAGTGACCAGGTGAAGGAGTTCAATCCAGAAGTTTTACAGCTCACAAGCTCCAAGCGCAGCCATGTGAGATTATTTCCCAACTGGATTACAAAGCTGTCATTAGGCAGGGCAACTCGGGAGGACCAGGGCATGAGACCGTAAACTGTCCTCGGGAGACCTAAAATTGTTTTGAAGGCAGAGAGAGATATTCCTGGCTGCAGAGACCATTATATTTTATAATTTTTTTTTTTTAGCTGGGAAGGGGGGGAAACACATGCGCATGCACACAAATGAGGGCTGTTCCAAGTAGTGCCTGGCGTCCTCTGGAAATGAATAGAAATCAAATTGAGACGCTGGTGTCCTCCGAGTGTTAAATATTTCCAAGTTCTTGCCAGGCGGGTGTAATTTATTGAATGTAGGTTTTGTGAAATAGTGCTCCTGTCAGGGGAAGATTGGCACCAGAGAAATGAAGGCGGCTAATTCTCAGGGGGTCCTCCCTGGCAAAAACCCTCTATTGAGTCCTCATGCTACTTGTGCTCATAACTGCCGAAAAACCAGGAGTGCCATCTGCAAACTGTGATTCATAAACACTCTGTCAGTCTGCCATCTACCCTGACATCATAAAATAACAAGAAGCAGCATTGTAATAAAGAGAGGAGGTTTGCAGTCGACCAATTAAATGCATCTAATTTATTTCTGTTACAGCTGAGGCTTTATTTATTAGTAAACAGCTGCATTTGTTACACTTCCCCCCCCCCCCTTTTTTTTCTCTTTAGTAGAAGTGTGCCAACTGGCACTTTTGATAATCCATTAATCCTAAATAATCATCTGGGTACTTCATGCTTGGTAGGAAGAAAAAAATAGAAAAAAAGAGGGTTATTAAAAGTTAAAATGTAACCTTGCAAGGAGGCTGGAGAGCGCTTCTCCACTGTGAGTTTGCATGAGTTATGGTGAGCTTAAGTTTGCAGGCCAAGTCCTACACTCAATTTACACCTGCGAGTAACTAGCGTGACAGCCAGCTGAAAGGGCTGTAAATCTGGGAACAGGATCTGGCCCTGTGGAATTTTTTTTAGGGCAGCCTGTTTGTGGTACAAGAGGAGCATTTTGCATGTTTGGTTTACTTGCCTTCTCCTTTCTCAGCGCTAACTTGATTCTCAGCAAAGCTAAAAATCTGCTAATTGGTTGTCAAAGTCTAATTAGCTGATATTACATTTAAAAAATTTTTAAAAAAAGGAGATAAGTTTGCCTTTTTTAATTGGAGCTGACCTCCACCCCCAATTCCCCTCCCCTTGAACCCCCTGGTGTGTGTTAATTGAGCTCCAGGACTTTTCAGTGTATTTTAATGCTCTCTCCTTTTCAGTGCCCTGGAAAGCTTTGCAGTTAATGAGACAATAACATGTATAATCAAGTAAAAATGCAGTAAAAAAAACAGGTGAAGCTGTATGGAATCAGGATGGTGTGAAGGTGTGTGGATTTGTGGAGGGCGGGAGGTTCACGAGCCTCCCTAAGCAGCCTCATATGGTCAGTAATTAATCCTGTAATTTTTAATTTTCCTTCATGGGCGTTTCCTTCCCCTTACATGGGACTTTGCTCAAGGATGTATTCAGTTAACGAAAGAAGGCTGTGCTCTTTGTAGGAGTCAAATGAACATGATGGGGACCCAAGGGGCCAAACTAGGTGAAACGTAGCTGTCGGAAACTTCCCTCTGGTGACCAGTTGCAGAACCTCAGGGTATGAAGCTGTGTCAGGGGAGTTTAGGTTGGATATCAGGAAAAGGTTCTTCACCCTGAGAGCAGTTGGGCCTTGGAAAAGGCTCCCCAGGAAAGTGGTCACAGCATCAAACCTGACAGAGTTCGAAAAATGTTTGGACAATGCTTTCAGGCACATGGTAGGATTCTTGGGGCTGTCCTGTGCAGAGCCAGGAAATGGACTTTGCTGATCCTAGTGGGTCCTTTCCAGCTCAGGGTATTGTGTGATTTTAGGATTGTTTCCCACTATATTTTGGTCTCTCTGCATGTGTTTCTACATCTATAAATACAAAATTCCCCCTGTAGCCAAAAACCAAGCCCACCTTCAAGTCTACATGGCTTCTCACAGCTCCATCCTCTCTTGTACCATTCTTCTCATAAGTTCCCAGAACATTCCAGTGGTGAGTTAAACACTGTGGAGAACATCTGCCCTGCACTCCTCCTCCCATGACCACATCTGCTGGGAGCAGCTTGTGCCATGAGTGCCTTGTTTCAGTTGCTCAGTTTTAAAGCCTATCCCTTGTTATATGTTAAAAAAACAATATTAAATAGAATTGAGCACAGGTGGGTGCTCTATATATGGGTGCTCTTTTTCAATATGTATAACATTGAATTTACTTATTCAGTCATGTTTTCCCCTTTCTCCTCCTCCCATCTTCCTCCTCCACACCTGCTTTCAATCAGTCCCCTCTGCCCTGCCTGTCATCCTCTCCTTTCTGCTGCTTTTACCACAAACCCACTAATGTTATATTTCAAGTCAAACTTTCAAGCCTACGACATTTAAGCAAGTGAATAAAAAAAACCCAAGTGGCTTCGACAGCCTTGCAAGGCAGGAGCTGGCACGGCCCCGAGGAACGTGCGGGGGATGCCGGTGACCACTTGAGCTGCTGAGGTCATGGGGTTTCACCCATCCTAGCACTTGGAGTCTGTTTTTCCCTTTGAATCTGAAAGTGCTTCTCGTTTTTGTTTGGCTTTTTTTTTTTTTCTAGAATCTATAAAAAAAATGAACATATTAAGGCCAAATATTGCTGCTAGATGAACAACTTCAGATGTACGTGTCTGCTTGTCGTACGTCACGTAGGCTTAGCCATGTTTAACCTGACCACGATGGGTATCAGGCTGAAGAAAGATAGAAGAGAGGAAGAGTAGTGAACCTGGTTGCCTAGATCAGATGAGTATTTATTTATTTGTTTGATTATTGGTATAAACCGGGAGACTTTTTTGTGAAGTAATTTGTGTCAGCTTTCCAGTACCTAAAGGGGCTACAAGAAAGCCCCTTTCTTGTAAAGTCCAAGAGAGGGACTTCGGGGAAAGGTATGGAGTGACAGGACAAGGGGAATGGCTTCCAACTGATGGAGTGTAGGACTAGATTAGGGATTTGGAAAACATTCTTCCCAGTGAGGGTAGTAAGGCCCTGGCACAGGTTGCCCAGAGAAGCTGTGGCTTCCCCATCCCTGGAAGTGTTCAAGGCCAGGTTTGATGGGGCTTGGAGCAACCTGGAATAGTGGAAGGTGTCCCTGCCTATGGCAGGGCAGTTGGAATGAGATGAGCTTTAAAGTCTCTTCCAATCCAAACCATTCTATGACTCTATGATGATTTAAATAACACCTGGCTCATGATAACCAAACTGGTGGATGGCTGACATCCCAGTTCAGCCATGTATACGGAGATCAGTGTGACTTCAGTATGGGCTTGAAAGCTTCATCCTTGGCTCATGATTAAGGACATAAAGAGCCTGATTTTTCTCCCAATGTTAAGCAATGGGGGTGTGCAACCTGCTATTCAAAGGACTAATCAGGAGAGTCTTCTTCGTGTCTTTGGGTTTGGGGCAAAAGAAACTGGCCTTTTTTTCCAACATGCACAAAAATGAAGTTGGGTTAACTGCACTTGTCTGTTTCACTGTTGCCTCCTTTTTTAATCTTATTGTTTGAATTTCTTGTAAAGAAAATGAGTCAGGATGAGTACTACATCTACTTAATCAGCCTGAGTTTGAAATATGGACTTCTATAACCCCTGAGAAAAGCGTACAGCAGGCTGGCGTCCTGCAGCTCTGGCTGCTTCCTACGATTTTATCTCATCCTTTAAGGAGAGATCCCTCTTCTGTGCTCCTCCTTGATCTCAGATCACTCTTAGAAACAGTTTGGAAAGGAGACCCCATTCCGTGAGATCTCATATAAATTTAGGGTCCTTCAAAGGTACAACCAAAAAGTAAGGAACACCAAACTTCTATTGCAGCACAGCACAAATTATTTGTCTAAGTGCTCCAAAACTGGGGAGGTCTGATTATTTTCATTATGCTGGGGAAGGGGCTGGTCATTTTCCTTTTTGTTGATTTTTCTCAAATACAATTACAATTTTTACTGTATGAAGGCAAGCTAGCGTACATATAGATTGTCCTTTTTATTTGAATTTATTTGTGATGTCCTTCGACTAATTTTCTCAGATAACAGTCCCTTCTTGAATGCATCAAATCTCAGTCACACTTTTCATTGGCCATGCTAGCTGCAGAGGAGAAGTGGTATTAAATGGGTTAATAGCAAAGGTGAGCCATCAAATGGGCTGAAAAGCATGAAAATTGGTGCACATTTTGTTGTGGAAATAAAATTTTAAACCGCCCAAGCCCTGACAACCCCTATTCTCAAATGCTGCTGGCAGCCTTCTCCATTTAATAGGAACCTGTTGTTTTTAAAAGTCAGTTGGCAACATAAGAGACAAGAAACAGAAAAGAAAAGCTCTTGCGGAGTCCAGACAAGAAACTGTATATTGTCATCATCAGATTGACTGACAGCAATGGAAACTGATTGACATTATTCTCCTGTTCCTGCAATATCCTCTGATAAAAACCCGTCTCCGATTCTGCCTTTGGCAGATCAACCCTTGTGCTGGCCCCCTATGTTTTTAAAAACAGGGAGGGTTAGGATAGAAAAGGATGAAATGGATATGACTAGGTAAATCATTGCTACTCCTCTTCTGAGAAGACCAGTTGTTCATCTTACCAGCAACCTCAGTTTACTGGGGCTACTCCTTTGTATATGTGAAAATTGCCCTGGCCCTTGGCTGATACAGTGGAGCTCCTCATAAATAAACCTAATGGAGCCAGAACCTCTGTTGCTGAGGTTACAGCAACACTATCAGCTTAAAAAACAGTGTTTGTGCTTAATGCTTAGTTCATTAACGCATCCTGTCCATTGGCTCATTTGGATCTATTAACATAATTGTTCTTTCTAAACAACTGGGTCATTCTCTCTGCCCAAACAGAAAATCAGAGCTGGCTTTGATATTTTGGACAAATCACGCAGCCAGATAAATGCATGGACTCCTCTATAAACTCACCCAGGCTGAGATTAGATAAAAATCTTGTGATTCCACTTAGCATGAGCCTTAAAATGAGACTCACCATGGGGCATATTTGAAAACAAATGAGACAGCTATGCAGCTTTTTCTGTTGTGAATGTCCTGTCTGCCTCTAAAATCTAAAAAAAAAATAATTTCCCAAGCTATTTTGATAACGTTCTTCCTCTTGCCCTGAATAGAAGGGCTCACTTTTATCCTATTCTCTCCTGGTCTGGGATGTAATAAGGAACAATCCCCTTTTTAATTTGTCTCCCATTGGTTTCCCCTTTCACTCATTTCATTTTTTAGGTGACATTGTTCTACTCGCCAAACCTGTAACTTTAACAGAGGGTGACAGGGTGACCTTGACGACAGATGTTCCTGTGGCAACAGATGGCACTAGCAAACCCGAGAAGCTGCTGTATGCCGTCTCCCTGCCACCTGTGCATGGTCAGATTGAGCACATCAATTATCCCGGCATGCCCATTTCCAGTTACAGCCAGTTGGATGTGGTGGCCCAGAAGGTCTCCGACATCCACAACAATAGCCACGGGGCTGGTAAGGAGTCACTCAGGTGAGAACACCTCCCCTCTGCTCACCACCGTGCTGAAATCCCTCATCCAGTGAAGGGTTAAGCTTGGCTTTCTTTCTCCCCATACCAATCGGTGCAATTTTTAATGACTGATATGGTTGTGGGGAAGAGAGTGCTGCAAACAGTAACACGATGTAATTTTATCATCACGGCAATTACATACTTTATTAACTGTAATAGTGAAGTTGTACAGCCAAAGGCAATAGGAGTGTCACTGGCTTAGTATTGGGGTGTACCCAGGTAGGCTTTCGTGATCAATTAGCAAGTGAAAATCAAACAGTTTGGGTACATATAAAGAATTCATTACGTTTCTCAAAGCTGCCAGTGGTGGAAAAGGAGAAGCAAAAATTCCCCATCTGCGGCTGTTGTTGCTTTCTGGGCAGTTTGTTCTCCTGAAGGGGAAAAAAAAATAATAATCGTAACATTGTCTGAAATGATCAGGAGAACTTAATCCAGATGGTGGTGTCATTTCTAAGAAAAAGCATATGTTGGCCATTATGATACTTAAATATAATGGTTTTACATTCCTCTAGTGGGCACAACAGGCACACAACAGAGTTGGCGGGGTTTTTTAATCTTCTGAATGGTGGCAGTGGTGGTGGAGTGGTGGGAGATTTTATCTTCCAAATGGTGTGTTCCCCCAAAGAGATGGCAAATTCAATTGAGGAGAGCCTGCTGTAAAAGCCATGCTCCTGTGGAATGCAAATTTATGCCTTCCTCTAACCAGTAACAGAGGAGAGGTTTAATTTACTGCCCCCTTTGGATGATCATCATTTTATATATATTCTTCTGGTTTTTCTTTTCTTGTCTTCTTTTTTTTCTTTAACATGTTTTTCTTTCCGATTTGCTTTAAAAGTTATTTACGCTCCCTTTGCAGCAAAGTGGGCACTATAACTAATTTCATTCTTACCATGATTAACTATGAATAATTTCCTAAGAAATGAGTCAAATTAACAAGGGGAAGAAGGAATCAATAAATCATGAAAGCAGCCTATTTCTAAGTGGGGTTAAAACCACCATTAAATAAATCACAGACTCTAAATGATAACCCACTTGCATATGAGGGGGAAAAAAATGTCCATTTAAATTGTGGTGAAAGGAAAAAGGAAAGTGAGGGCCAGCTGTGGCCCCCACACACCACACAAGGAGGGGGGCACAAGAGAGGGAAGGAGCTTCAGGGAAGGACCTTGGGACGAGGCAGAAATGTGACTTTTGTGTGTTGGTTGCCACAGGCCAGCTGTGGGGAGGCAGCCAAGCAGGAATCAGAAAAGCTCTGGCTTTTGGACATGTAGGCATAAATGTTCTTTAATAGCACCTTCTGCCTCATTCCCTGCTCTGTGCAGGAGCTCAGGAATGCAAGGGCTGACCCGGCCTCACTTGAAATATCTCACATATTTTCACTCTGCTTTGATATTTATTTTTGTTTCATTTGCCTTCATAGGGTTAGTCACATTTTAAACTACTTGGAGACCTTTCCAGTATCAGGCCCATCATACTTCTTACCTGGTTTACGTTACATCCCTTTAATCTTGCATTAAGGATCATACTTTGCCTGGTGGCATGTTGAGTGCAGTAATGTTACCTAGGGCTAGATTTCCATCTTTCTTGTTCATTGAGACTTATAAATCTGAATTTTACACAAGGAATGCCATCACTTTTGCGGAAGAGAGGCTCATCCATCTTTACTGCAGGATGTAAGGACATCTTTAAACTGTAGAAATTAGGTGAACTTTCCTCCTTGAGTTTTGTATGGAAAAGCAGGAGTCAAAATGCTTATTCCTTAGTTAAAAGGAAAAAATAAAAAAAGAAAGGAAGAAGCAATTCTGCTTGTAACCTCCCATTTGCAATTCTTTTTATGATCTTTTCTCCTCCCTGAACACAGGTATGAAATGGCACCAGCTCCCTGCTCACTGGGAAGGGGGTACCTACCGCCTTGTGTTATAGGCTGTTTTGTCAGCTGGTTTAAATCAGGATATCTCCATTTGCTGAAATGATGCTGTAGCCATTTAAAATGTGGCTTATAAAGTTAGTTCATAAAGTTGCTGAGACAGTCTCTTTCCTAATGCACTTTGTGGTTGTGCGAGCTCACCTCTGTTTTGTGGGACTGGGGAATATCCTGTCGATTCAAAGTGATATGGTGTCTCAGGACCTGTTTATGTTCTCTCTCTTTTGCCTACCTGGCTGCTGTGGGCAGAGTGTAGTGCAGGACTTTTGGCAAAGCTGTGCATGGGATCAGAGGGCCCCAAGGCACATCAGTTGCTCCCTGCCCACAGGGCTTCCACCAAAAATCAACATGAACTGGTGAAGCTTTGTGCCTTCATCCCTCCCTCCAGCACTGAAAGAGGAAAAGCACACAAGCACCTTCATCCCAGTGTCCTCCGTGGTGGTCTCAGTGGGTGAATTGTGCTTATCCAGTGCTTGTGCCCTGGTTTTAATCTTGGTTTTGTTCTTTAATAATAAATGCCGCTGAACAGAGCAGTGCTTACGGAGCAACCAGGAATAAAGTCTGTTTTTCCCTAAGCACCGTAAAAACACAGCTCAGTGTGTGTCCCTGGGGCAGAGGGACATGTGAAGGGACAACTGGACCCATGCAGTAGCCTCAGAGTTCATCTCCATTTCCTTCTGCTTGTGGGGACAGAGAAATTGGAGACATGGAGAATGGGCAGGGAGCAGAGGAGCCAAGGAAAGGATTGTGAAGGATAGAATATAGTGGATGGGTGAGTTATCCCTCCAGGGTTCTATCCCTTCTTCCCTGCTCTTCACATTTCCTTCCCAAAAAATTGGAATTTATGGCAGGTAGGGGACTGCCTAGCCCAAGGGGGTCAGCGGCCAAATTGCCTCTGTGGAATGTTGGCCTCTCTCAGATATGAGGGAGATGCCCATAAAAAGGAGGATGTAGGAGGAAGCCAAAGGAGAGGGCACCTGCTGCCTGCCTCAACACAGGGGGGTGTAGTGGGTTCAGCCACCCTGCAGGAAGACTGGGGTTCAGGGAAAGAGATGGGGGACTTGTCTTTCAGACACGAAGGAGTTAAAACACAGGGATTGAAAAAAAAAATCTTTAAAAAAACCCCCCACACGCGCATACACTCACACACTCACACACTCTCACAAAACCCTGCACCCTAAATTAATTTCTGCTGGTAATCTATATCGGGTTAAATAACGCCTCATTATTCTGCAACACAGCTGAGGCTTCTCAAAATGTTTATCTTGTTTTGTAACTGGTACCTTCTGGCATATTCCAGTGCCAACTCTCCTAGCTCTTGCTATATTTCATTCTCACTATTTTTGGAATGGAGCTGCTGGTTCCAGGTGATTTAATAAATTGCTTTTTTTTGTGTTCCTTTTAACTTACCCATCTGCTCAACACATGCGTAACTTGCAATCTGTCGGCAGTTTGCAGAAAGACAAACTGTCAGAGCTGCATGCATTTGACAACTTTGTTCCCAATTAGATTAGTGGTAATTTTAACAGATTTCAGGGCAATCGAAAAAAGGGATGACATGTTATTAAAGCATCAATTTTGACAGACCCAAGCACATACAATTTCAGTGTAAATTATTTTAAATGCTTTAATTAAAGCTATGAAAGATTTACCCTTTTAAGCGGTAAGTGATTGCAAGACAAATATAAAGGGAAAGTGGATAACAGAGTTTCCTAAATGGTTTATGCTGCGCATGGCAGTCCACAAGTCACCACCATCATAATCTATGACTGTAATGTTGGAGGCATAGTTAATTATTCATAGCCTCATCTCTGGAGCAGACGTGATTAAGAACATGAGGAGCATTCAGAGATCCAAGCAGTACCTATGAAACCAGAGTTCAAGCCCCTCTTGGATCAGATGCTGTTAGGAAACAGTTTAGGGGTATCTATATGGTAGATAGTGGTGGATATGTGGGTGTTTTTATAAACACACTTTCCTTTTTGCCCCAGTTCTACTCCAGTGTAGCTGGTCAAATCCCAGTGGTCAGGGTGATTTGAGATTTAGAGCAATTGGGAATGTTCTGTACTTGGAGACAGTTTACAGGCTATACAAGTCCTGTAAAAAAAAAAGAAAAAAGAAAAAAGAAAAAAATACATCATTTATTATTTAAACAGAATACAGCACTCTAAATTCGTCACTCCAGGAGCACTCTGCCACATATGTAGCCCATTTAACCATTTAAATGATTTTGTGAATCATGGCCCCCTTCCAGCAGCCTTCATTCAGACAAGGCTGACCTTGGCTTCGTGGAGACAGGGCTGGGCTTGGCCCCTCTTACCCAGCCTTTGGGTCCCAGGTGGAGGATCTTGGGCCTCCCTGCAGTCACACCTTCATTGTACACTCAAATGTTGGTCTGGTTTGATGGTTGCTCCAAAGGTTTTGTTTATTTCCTGTGTGGCTACCTGTGCAGAGCTGAGCTGTCTCATCTTCAGATTGTTAAACATGAATATTGTTTTGGTGTGTAAACTGTTGGTCCCACAACCTGTACTGAAAGTTTATTTCCTTTTTAATTCAGGGTTTGTATGGCTTCCTGATGTTATTTAGGGTAATAAACAACAAGCACATTGTTCCCACTCTTCCCTGGTTCTTAAAACCAAGCTTGCATGCATCTGTTTTGGGTTTTACTTGTTTTCTTTGGAGTTGGGTATGACTTGGTATGACTTTCTGAAAAGCTTAAAAGCTTTGCTTTGGAAGTTGCTGACCCAAAATGTTATAGTACCAAAATGCAGTGGAAGTGAGAGAAGCTGCTCTAGTGAGCACTGCATTTCATGCTCTTTCCAGCTGTTTGACTGCTGGAATGTGGAGTGATTTGTAACTGGCACAACAAGTTCAGCAAATAAGACAAAATCCTAATGGAAGAGTTTCACCACCTTTGGGGCTGTTTTTAATCTTCATGCATATAATGCCAGTCTGTTCTCTGCTTTGCAGGTCTGTGAACCAAACTTTAAAGGGTTTCACAGTTGGGACAGGTCCTAAATCCTCTCAAATCCCTTCCTCTAGTCCTCAGCTGGTGTGAATCAGTGAAGCTCTGTTTAATTCGATCAACCTACTCAAATGTGCACTGGTTTAAGATCCACTTCACTGTGTGTCAGCCAATGAGCACTGGCCTCTTGGGATGTCTGAGTTTGTCATGAAAAATCACCTTCCTTCTTAAAAAGTGAAGAAGACTGTGCATCAGGGATTGGAGTAAAAGACTAAGATTCTCCTGGTCATCTCCCAAATCCATGATGTTAGAAGGCCATCAAGAGGGACAAGTGATGGGTAAGGAAAATGGGAAACTTTTATTTCATTAGTACAAAGTCAATTACGGTTTTTTTGTCAACAGAGCAAGCAAGGAGCCAGTCTCACCTGCAGTGCAGGTGAGTTACTGTCTACAGGGGTCTTCTGATGCAACACCAAATAGTATTGAATGACATGAATATCATGTAAAGGCTAAGAAGGTTGGAGAAATCTCTTCAATCTTGTGGTCTTCTACTTGCTCATTAGTGCTTCCCCTTCTGAAAGAGTTCTAATCATTTTGGTTTAAAACGCCATACGCTGGAGGTATGAGAGATCTCATCTTCATTCTGCATTAGAGTTGTGATAGGGGCCCAAAGAGCTTGAAGTATGAAAAATCTTTCAGTTTTTAATAAACTTATCTGAAGACTGTGGGCCCATTAGGTTTTCTAAGATCAAATCACTGGTAATGGTGGTCCTTGTAAACTAAGCAGAAACATAAAATTGCTTATTTAATCAAGTCACATACAAAACAGAGCAAAACTCCCTGCTTGCATATGTATCAAGCTTTTCTGCCTAATCTATTTTATAATGTTTTGCAATTAACAGGCCAGTGCTCATCAGCTGATAAATAATTAACAGCTGTTGTTGCTTCTAGGGCATGACGTAAAATGCTTACATAGGACAAAAACTAGCTGGAGTTGTTTGCCAAAACTCTGACCAAACACACAGTTACAACTGAACAAAAGCAACTCTCTCTGAAAAATGAACTTCCTCTTTAAGGGTTTGCCAAACTCACTAGAAAAAAAAGTATTGATCTGCTCTTTTTGTTAGCCAGGTATTGAAAATCTAAGGTGAAAGCTCCTCTTTTTTACTGGCATTATTCAGACAAATCAAGAATTCAACTGTAAACACAAAGGATTTTTTTATTATTCTCCTACCTCTTGCTAATATCTGTAGTTTTCCTGACATTACACACAGGCTTGTTTGATCTTTGCTCAAAATTTTCAGATCTGGGAGGAGAGAGATCTGATTTTGGTGAGATATAAACATTCCTAGTGGGTTTAAACAATTGTAGCAATTGTTATTCATCTGAAATAACTAAAAATTGACTTGCAGTAAATTCTGGTTACAAATGAGAGATGCAGAAAACAGATCATTTGAGAACACCCTTTGAATGCATCCTGCTGACTGTCTCATCAGCTTTCAACTCTTTTATTTGTTTACTTGTATGTTTTGAGTGAGAGGAGTGTCTACATGAGCCATGAATGCCAACAAGAGGAATACCTGCAACTGAATACATGCTGGAGGAGACCTCAGTGGCTTCCTCCGGAGCTTTCCTTATTTATTTATTTTTACACTACACATTCATTAAGCAATTACAGCGTTCTTGGCTGAGAGAGGGGGATGACTCCTGTTTACAGCACACACAATCATCTATGATTAAGCAAGTTCATACCATGCTCATGCAGGAGTTCAGTCTCCCGCTTAGACAAGCTTTACTCCTGTTGTAAAAGCTTCCACTGCACCAGAGAAGCCTATTTCTTGTCCGTGGTTTTTATCCAACAGTTTCACACAGTTTTTCAGATATCGTAAATTCAGGCAATGGAGCATCAGAAAGAAAAGGGTCAAAAACTTGAACACGTCTCCAAATTAAAATTGTGAAGCTATTGTAGACAGTTGGGGATAGATGTGATGTATCTGTGGCAGTGAGTGTCACTGAAGAGGTTTTCTGTAACATTTTGTACTGTTTGGAGTTTCCTAAGTGTTGCAGGCTTCATGCCCAGGTATATCGGTTTGCTGTAAAACAGCCAAGTGACCAAGGTGTGAAAAACTAAGGCCAGGTCAGTATCTGCCAGGATGGGATGCAGTCTCCCAGCCAACTGGGGATGGTTGGAAGTGATAATTGCTGCTATGAGAGAGCTGAATGTACTTGTAGATTCTTCTTTTTCTTTTTTCTTTTTTCTTTTTTTTTTTTTTTTAATAGGAGCTCAAACATGAATGCATGTTTTAACCACAGACTCCTCCAAATTCTCTCCTCTGCATACTGACATCTCCTGTCTGCTTGGGTTCAACTTCACCTACCTGTGGTGAACCTCTCAGGATATCTTGACTTAGCACTGGAACCTCATCCTGGTATTGGCATGATCGCATATGGTGAAAAATAGAGATATTTGTTGCTGTGCCTTGGCAGCACCGAGGCCACTTACCCTCAGTTGTATTTAAATATTGAAAGATCTGGAGATGTGTCTTGGTTGATTTGATGCCCCAGGGTGAAGATACAGGCTCAGACTTTGCTCTGGACACGTTGTTTCTTGCAGGTGAGATGGCAGTACCTAATGTAAGTTATTTTGTGTAAATACAGAGAGATCTGGAAGGCTGAGACTAGATCTTCCTCTCCACAGACGGGATATGACCTCAGGCTGGTAGCAGCAGTGCCATTTCAGCTGTGGGTCTGGTGTGAGTCCAATTTGTGCTAGAGTAAACCATAGGTCACAGCAAAAAAAACATTCAGCTTCCCAGTAGTCCAGCTATCTTGATCTGACAGCAGAGGGTCATGGTGCACATCAGTTTACTAAAGTGTGTAGAGGGGACTTCTTTAGGACTGATTGTTCAAAGGAGCAAAGAAACATTCCTTTGCTGTATTACACCAGGACTGTTTAGTTCTAGGTGTTCGTGATTCTTCCTCCAAACCATGGTGCTAAAATCAGGATTGCTGGTGGCTTCTGTTGACTGCTTATCTCTTATAAACTCTGGAGTAACCACTGCAGTAACGTGATCATAACCTGTGTTATCAGTGCCCTCAGAATCATCAGGAAGGCTTAGCATGTGGTCAAGAGTCTCTTATACCAGAAATTACTTGAGATGCTTAGCCAGGGGTTGCCTTTATGTAAAGACAAAATCTGTATGGTTTTGCCTCTTCTTCATTTTTAGTAGAATTTAGTTTTTATTCTTTATGTCCAGGTGTCCTGTATCTCTGGCTTCCCTGAAATCAGATTGTGCATCATCCTGCAGGAGCAGACCTCTGCCTGTTAGAAAGCACATATTTTGAAACTGGGTAGCTCTCTCCAACCCACTGGGATAGAGGGAGCCTACTGGCACTGGGGTCCCACCACTGTCCCCAAATGTGCATAACCCTCCTGGTACATACACAAGCCCTTCATCTCACGCAGCAAAGGAAACCCTGTGCCTTTAAATGCCCTCCCCATGGCGGGTGCACACTTTTCTGCTTATTCTGAACTGACAGGTTTAACATGTCGTTTGCCTGGTCACCGGAGAGAGGCACCTCTGGCAAAAGTTCAGAAGTCAGTGTTTTGGAAAGATTGGTTTGACCAGCTCTCAAGCGAGAGCAAATCCCAGACCAAAGGCAGTCAAATCTTCAACGACATTTAACCGCTGTGGTGCTGTAGCTTGCTGACATCCTTTTAACCTGGAGAGGAGCGTTCAGCGCACTTAAACCTTCAAGTTTTATTTATTGCTTCTTTTCTGCTCTCTTGGCTAGGGAACTTGGGGTGAAGACAGGATGTTTTTACTTAATTCTAGTTAATTAATTAACTTGCATATGGTTTTGGCCCAAGAATAGGGGACAAGCAGCAATTTTTGATCTTGCCTTGGTATCTAGACTTCTGTAATGTACAGCGTTGCAGTAAGGATATATATTCCCTTATTGCCTCTTCAGGGCTTGGTATTGAAGGGATCTTCAGATTTACTGCCTTGTAAAATTTCCAGTTCACGAACTTTATCTCATCCCTTGGTATTTACACTTAAGGGTAACAGTTCTGTAAAAAACAAACAAACAAACAAGAGCATAGAAACAGTTAATAGCAAGTGGTGCCCAAATTACATATTTCTTAAACTCATGGCCTACTTTACTAATCAGTTGTCATAAGATGTCAGATGGGGACCCATCACTGAAGAATTGTAGAATGCAGCCAGTGAAGCAGCTAATTGGTTGGGCAGTGGCATGGAGGTGTGTGTCCCCAAGGAACTGAAATGATCAGAGCAGGTGAAGAAAGTTTGGACAGATCGGTATCTCTGTAGTATAAAACCCAACACTTGGCTGAATTCACAGGGCTGCCGAGGGTGAGGGCACCACGGGTCCTCACCAGGGACCAAGCACGGTGGGGAAATGCAGTGCTGCTGCTTCCAGAAAGGCGAGTCAGCTGAATGCTTGGAGGAGCATGACCTGAGATGTGCAGGGATTAGAATAGTTGAGCAGTTTCTGGTTTCATCTGGGAGAGTTGTAGCTGCCTGACTTACTCTCCAATGGCTTGTAACTCATTCACGAAGCCTTTGCTTCCCAGCCGCTGCAAGAGTAGGAATTGGTTATTCCCCGTAGGCACCAAACATGCTTCATCAGAGGTGAGTGATGGTCATTGAGCCCACAGAGCAGAGAGTCCATTGGCTCCTGCTGCAGCTGTGGGAAAAAGGCCTTAGGAGCAAATGTTAAGAGTCTCTGTTGTGAGCTAAAAGATGTAAAAGACTAAAGCTTATAAACCATAGATGTCCCATACACTCCTTTACAATTTGTCTTAGGAGTGCTGCATTACTTTCTTTCCTCTTCCCATCATCCCACACCTATACAGGTGCACTCCTGCCGCACTCACGGAGTTCTGTCTCCCTATACAAACTCCATAGGTGCAGCAGTGAAACAAATGCTCTCCAAAACTCCTCCAAAGGTGAGCCCCACCACACTGCAGGACCTGAGAGAAGGTCAGTGCAGGACACCAGGAACCCCTTCACATCAGCAAGTCACTCACTTTCTTAGCAAAAATGTGGATCTCAGCTTCAGCCTTTTCTCTTTGGGTACACTCAAAATCAGATATTTGACTTGGGATCTTTAGTGCAACAAATCCCAGGGAAAATGTTCTTTTTGATGCTTTGATTTTCAAAATGTTATTGCACACTGTGGGAGCAGTCACATGATAGGATTAGAATTGTTGTATGAAATATTAATAAGAAATATTTGGTTTATTATTGTACAGATTAAGGACGGCCATGTCACAGGAATTATCAGGAGTTGCATTTCCAGACCTGGAGGTCACTTTTGAAGCCTTACTCATGTAACTGCTTGATATAGCGCAGTGGGCAATTTCTACCAATGTTCCGACTGGATCCACAGTTTCAGGACTGACACTGCCCAGGGACAGGAAACTGACGGAGGACAATATGATCATGTGGCCAGGCTGTCAGATGGGCTTGGAGGATGCTTTGTCAGGTAGTGTGCACCATGTACCCTGGCAGAACCACACTCAGCAAACCCACACAAATGCTGTCTGGAGGTGTAAATGTAAAGAGGCACCAGTTCTTTCCACCCTCTTGAATTCAGGCAAGGTACTTGCTCAAAGGACAGATTCTTGGTTCCAAAAAAGCTGCTTTGACCTTTGAGCTGCCAAATTCCTTCCCCTATTACCTCCATCTTTCTTCTAGTGTAGCACAGCTACTCTGAGTCATTGTTTATCTAATTTAATTAACATTTGCTAGTGCCTGCAACCTAAAACACTGTCTTAAAACATTTGCTTGAAAAGCTTTCTTGTCCCAGAGCTGTCATTTTTAACATGATGGATAATGGATAGAAATAATTATCCTGAACAAGGTTAGACAGCTTAAATGATTTGAGTTTCAAGGAATTAGTAAGCTTAGCTAAACATCTTATTTTTCAAGACACACTAACAATAAAAACACAGTGATGTCCCTAACGGATTGTAAAATCTGTATTCTGCTAAAATGTATGTGATCTCTCACAGGTAGCTGTGTCCTCAACACCCTCACTATCTCATACATAGAATTAGAGGATATCCTGAGTTCGAAGGGACCCACAAGGATCATCGAGTCCAACTCCTGGCCCTGCACAGGACAACCCCAAGAATCACACCATGTGTCACTATGTACATCATCAGTCCCTGCATTGCAAGGATTTTTGAATCCCAGGTAAGATTCTTCCAGGGCTGTGAGTGCTGGTGTCCAGTTCAGCTGGTCCAAATGGGAGGGCAATGCATGCACAGGTTCTAGAGAGGACCTGGATCCATAGAAAGTCAGTGCTGCATCTGCAGCCCCTGAAACAGCTCTGGAAAAGGCCAGAAGAAATCAGAAGGCAAATCTGGTGCAAACAGAATGAGCTATTTCAGCTTTACAAAGGTATAAAGGAGAGTGGAATTGGGCTCACTCCCTCTCCATTATATCCTCAGTCCATAATTTTGGGGAAAATACAAATTTTGAATTAATCATTGACCTTTAGCTTCAAAGAAAAACAGAACTTTGGCGTGAAATTGCCAAAAAATGAGAGTAACGATTTGCAATTGCTTAATTTCCCTCCTAGAAACCCAGGTGCAGCCAGGCCTCTGCAGCGCTTTGCTCTGCGCAGAAGTGGGCTCTCCTCCAGGGAGCCTCAATCCAAGGCAGACAAAGAAAACATGGAGAAAAACAAGCACCTGGCAGAGAAGTGCCAAGCCACAGGCAACGGGACATGGGAGATGTCCCCTCCGTGCCCTGCTCATTGCACTGTGACACCTTCCAAATAACAAACCTCCTGCACCTGGTGAGATGCACAGACCTGATGTTGTTCCCCTCGGTGCGGAGCAGAGGGTCACATCCTGCTGCCCATCAGCCACATTTGTGCTCTCATAAGCTGCCCAGACACCCCACGTGGACCCAGCCCTGGGAGCAGAGTCTGGGTTACAGGCTGCTGCAGTCTAAATTGTTAAATGCATCAGTATGATGGAGATTTCCACTAAGGCGGATTTATTTTTTCTTTAATTCTCAATCTATAAGTTTTATATTTCTGGGGCCTTTTTAGATAAAAGTCCTTATCCATGAAAAGAATGGCCCTTTTCACTTCTGAAAGCAAAGAAAAATTTTCTTTATAAAGATGGAGAATTTGCAGGCCCACTTGGTCAAATCCAAAAGTTTCACTTTGACCCTCACTTTTTACATTTTTAGACTCGTGTTTTAAAGATCTCTGCATTGGTTTAGAATGCTTTAAAATTCCTCCAGCAAAGTGCAATTTTATTGCTCCAGAGCAAGCATAAAGCTGAATGGGTGGCTGTATTTCAAGCAAGGAGCTGTGGGAGAGTGCAGCTTGCAAGTGGCAATAGAGCCCAGAAATTGAACTCTAGCCTTTCTATTCAGTGCTCTTTTTATTATTAAGTCACAGAATAAGTAAAATGTTACGGGGACACTTTAAATCTACACTTGTTTGTACAGCATCCAATGAATATGTGATGGGCAAAGAAAATGAAAAATGTGGGGATATTAAAAATAAGGAAAAGATTGGATGCTGAAGAATCGAGTGTGGTAAATTATGAGACACAGTTTTATCCATCATTTTAACCTGAAATGGAAGCTTAGGTGCACACTCATGTTTGTGGGGTGTCTTTGGAGTAGCTGCTCTCTGCTTGGTGGCTCAGAGGATGGGACATCTCTGTGGCATGAAAGGAGGCAGAGATGGCCAGAAGTTGACTCAGGTGTAGCAAAAAAATATTATTTTAGTATTGAAGATCCCTTTTGTTTTAATTTTTTTTTTCAGACTTGAAATAAAACAGTCCAGAACTGAATTGCACAGAATTTTTTGTTGTGCTTGTGAAAATGTTGGCACCAGTGGCAAAACCAGGTGAGAGTGTGGAGCAATCATTCACAGCAGCATCAAGGTAGGATATGAAACAGGTTTGCTTGGAGGATACCTTCAGGCTGCCATTAGCACCTCTTAATGATATGAAGCATAAATGCCTGGTTGATGCATCTAATTTAGAATAATGAGCCTTGATTAGTTTTTAAGGGTCAGGAAGTTTCAGCAAGAGCTGGCTGAGTTTCATCTGCAGGACAATAGGTTGTTGTTCCTTTCACTGGAAGACAGTGCTGATGACCCCACACCAGCATTTACTCAGTTTCCCATCAGGATCCAGCCTTGCTGAGTGTTTTGGGTAAGTATCCCTACCAGAGAGGTGTTGGCAACCCCCAGCATGGAGAAAGCAGGAAGAGGCAGGAAAACATGGTCACTTCTCCAGACAAGGACGCTGGACAAGCACTCCTAACACTGCCACCACGCAGGCTGCAATTTTGAAGTCCTTTGTTGTACTTTTGTAACCCTGGATAGAAGATACAATGCAAATATTGCTCCTATTCCTATGTCCCTGAGCAGAGTGGAAGAGAAGCTTCCTGAAAAAACGGTTTTCTGCTCTGAGCTGACTGGGACCACAGAGAGATTTCTGTTTCTCAACAGTGCCAAACCAGGTCTCTGTTGACCACCACTGGCCCTGGAGCTCCTATACTCACCTGCCTCTTTCTTCATCCTGGCCTCCTGACTGGAAAGTCATGGTGATTTCCACGCTGGGAGGAGGTAGAAATCCCCAGACCAAATGTGCTTGGAATGAGTGGAAAGAATAGATCCTCCTGCTGTAGCTTCTCACCTTATTTTACATGTGGTTTAAATTTCACAAATCCATTGTAACTGGTTTCACTCCTTCTCCTACCCTGAGAAAATAACAGAGTTAAGTATTTTTTCTTGACAGTGTTTTTAACATGCAATAGGAGGACAAATGTGAACACTAAGGAGCTTTTGCTTCTTTGTGTTTCCTGTGCCTCAGAGGAGGAGCAATCATTTCTCATATTGTAAACACCCACAGTTTGTGTTTTCTTTAGATCAGGGATGGGTGGGTCAATGGAAGAGGCCACTGAGGCAGACAATCCCATGGCAAAAAATGCCCCCACTGAGGCAGCTGTTTATCTACCACCAAGGTGAGTTAGATGAAGAGGGATTTGGATGGGGCATCAAACCTGCCTACAGCCAGTTGGGCAGTGGTTAGAGATGCAATAATGAAAAAAATTATGTGAAGAGCTATTAAGGCTGAGTCTATGATATAAATTTAGGTGTGCCATGGATGAAATCCTGGTGCTTAAAATGTAATTCCAAAGTTGTTATTGTCAATGGACTCTTGCTCCAGCTCTTATGGCACCCAGAATATGGCAGCACTGTGTCCAGAGTTAGCTGTAGAGGAGCAGCAATAAGAAAATCAAATCCAATGGACAGGAAAAGCAAGGTGTACATGAGATAGGTGGAAAACCATCCAAAAACCTGCCCCGCAGAGCAAGAGGAGAGCCAGCTCTGCCTTTTTATCAAAACCAAAATCAGATCAAAGAAATCATAACACACACTGGGTACTTGCTCCTTGGGTTTTCCTTTCAGTAGTGCAGTTGAGTTTCTGATGTAACCATCATGTTGGTAACCTGCACTAATTGCTCATGGCAAAGCCAACAGATTGTTTTTTTAGCAACTACTTTGTAATTACAGAGCCAGTCCAACAAAAGCAGCAGTAATGTATCATGATGCAGGTACCTTTTTTACAGGTACCAGGTCATTCTCAGAGATTATAAATATATATAGATATAGATACATAATTAATGTCTTGCCACTGCGTGCTGGGTAGCTGGGAGGAGATGGGCTTTGGAGCATGAAGTAGCTGCAGTCTTCTCTGTTGCTAGTGTTTAGGAGGTGTAAAAGCCTCAGCTCACCCTTCTTGGTTGGGAGGAAATGCTGCTTCGTCCCCTGACTTTTGGTCATGTTGCTCAGCCAGTTCTTGTCACGCCTCTGCCACCTCCTCCCATCTGACGGCACCTTTGCTTCTTGCCTGCCCTGTGTCTGTGTGACTCAAGCAGTTCTGGTTGTTCTGCTGGGATTTAGCCACAGAAACATGGCAGGAAGTACCCTTAAACACGAGGCAGCGTAAGGGAAGACAGATATGAGCACAGAAAACTGCTGGTAATACAGGTGTATTTTTATAGACAAAATGCAGAATGGATGCAGTGGATGTTCTTTGGTCATGTGCTGACTCTTCTGCATTGTGCATGATGTGTAAAGCAGATTTGTGTGTATTTGTGTTTTGTTGGGTTTTGTGTTTTGTTTTTGTTTTTTGTTTTTTTTTTTTTTTTAATTTGGTTGGTTGAGGTTTTTTTTAATTAAATGAAAGCAAATTTCCGTGCAAACTTTAATTTTCCACATGAAAATCTCAATCAAAACGCATTCTGTGTTCACACCAATTGCCAAAGTCCAGCAGCTTCAGCTGAGTGCCCTGATCTGAGGATTATGGTGCTTCATTTTATGTCCCATCAAACATAAACAGTGGTGACTTGATTTTTCTTCAGTAAAAAAAAAAACAAGACAGTATTTCAGCATTCAGCTGAAAACAAATGTCAGTTAATGTTCTTTATGTTTATTAAATAGGAAATCAGTGAATAAGAATGAGAGTGTGAAAAATGTTCTATAATAATTTCAGATTTTGTTGATAATAACATAGATCTTTGCCCCAAAATTTGAAATTCAAGCAACTAGCCAACTTATGCAATATTTAGAAAATGTGTGATCTTCTGATTATTCCAGTGGAAAATGTTCAGGAATTTGCAAAACAGTCTCTGTGGTGATTTAGAGGTGGGGATTCATTCAAGCATCTGCTTAGGTCCCATTGATGCTGTAAGACCGAAATCCCATTCCTAAAGAGCAGTGCTTTCCCAGGTGAGGATTCAGGCTGGAAAAGTGCTTCTGTAGGGTCTTTTCAAGCTTCTCTCACAACTCTTCCTGCAGTGGGGTAGATGTCCAGGAGAAGGGAGTCATTTTCCCAGACATCTCCTGTTCCCTGCAGCTGGATCCAGTCTTGGCTGTGAGTTGGAAACAGTCCTCATGGTTTAGGAAGTGGTTTCTGTAAACCCAGAACAAGGCTAATTTCACATTATTAGGGTTTTGGCTCTCAAAGCATTAGTTTCCCCCCTCTGCTTTCTGCTCAAACCCTGGCAAGGTTACTTCTTGTGCAAATCTGGGGAATCATTGAATCCTGCAAAATTGTCCCATTATTTGACATGGGTAATTTGGGTAGGACACTTGCCACTGTCTCTCTGCAATATTTGCAGTAATTTTCAAAGGACAGTTGACTTTTTCTAAATTTAAAATGTATTTCTATGGAAACTGTGAGGATAGAAGAATGATTTGAAAAAGTTTCATGCCTAATGGTAGACAAGATAATGGCAATAGACAGACATATTATGGTGTGTGGGATACAGAGCCATAGAATTCTAGAATGGTTTGGGGTGGATGGAACCTTAAAGATCTCCTAGTTCCACCTCCTGCCCATGGGCAGGGACACCTTCCACTGTACCAGGTTGCTCAAAGCTCAATCCAATCTGGCCTTAAGCACTTCCAGGGATGGGGCAGCCACAGCTTTTCCGGGCAACTTGTGCCGGGGCCTCACCACCCTCACTGGGAAGAATTTCTTCCCAGTATCTAATCTAAACCTACTCTTTTTCAGTTTCAAGCCATTCCCCCTCATCCTGTCACTATAGTTCCTGACAAAGGAATATCATCAAGCAAACGGTATCCCAATCACCTAAACAGTTGAGCTGCAGGTGTGGGGAGATGGAACCCAGTATTCCCTGCTCAGCTTGCATGCACCGTCCCTTGTATTGTGTTTCCTGGGACTGTGGGCAGTCACAGCCACTGGTGCTGGGGAATAACCTGGGCAAACTGGAAGCGGGGAATTGAAACGGGATGTGATAAAAACACATGGAGGAGTAAAGCCTGCACAGCTCAGTTGGTGCAAACTGCAGCGTGCCCTTGTCTGGGCGCAGAGGTCGGCAGTGGTGCAGTGCTTCCACAGCAGTGCCTGCATGGAGGCTATTTCCGACTCCCATAAAAATCTTTATGTCTCTGTGATCAGGATTCGGGGATGCAAATTTGCTGTGTCAAAGGAAGATGCCGCTGTAAATGAATTAGTACAAGAAGAACTCCTTATTTAAGAAGCGCTGACTCTGCACTCTCCCCTATGCCCTCGCTTTTAAAACTGAAGCCTGGGTTTGCTGCTTGCTATGATCTATATTTAGATACTTATAAATGAAGTTTTGCAGTCATGTGGCTGCATTCTTGTACGGCTTCATGAAGCTGCTTTTTCGCATTACAGAGATTTATACGTTTGCGTTTACATATTGCAGGTGTTTCCATAAAATCTCGGGGTAGTCACATTCGGGATGGCCTGAAAGAAAATGTAGAGGTGCTTAAAATGTTACTGAGCACTCTTAAAAACATTGTCCTGGAGCAAAAGAGCGAAGTCACTGCACAAATGAGGCAGTCACAGACAGGTAAGATTGATGGATGCAGGCTTTACAGGAGCACCTCCAACAAACAGAGGGTTGAGTCGTTCAAAGGGACGGCATCCCTTTCGCGATGTATTTTGTGTGATACTCCCAGTAAACTGCTGAGCCCCTAGCAGAATATTTCAAAATGTCAGAGAGTGCTGCAGTGCTGAGCTCATGCTATGTAAGTGATAGCCTGATGAATTATGTGCTGTACACGCTACACACAAATCCTGTCCCAACCAGCTCTGGAAGAGGAGATAGTACTCTTGCTGGTGTGTCCTCTGCTCCAGGAACCTTGCCAGTAGGACACACCATAATTCATACTCTGCTGATACTTTATAAAAGTTGCAGCCTGTACTTTTGTTACTGTGCTGCTGACCCCAGCATCCATGTCACCCACCAGCCCCTCCAAGCCTGGTGGATGACTGCAGCTCCTTGTGCTTAATCCTGGGCAGGCTGATGAGTCCATCAGCCCTCCGGCGGGCACAGGCAGTGCAGGCAGGCAGTCCTGCTTTGCCTGGCCTCAGCACCGTATTCCATGAAAGGTCAGAGCTCTCCCTGCTTTCAGGCTACCCCCAGCTTTGCCCTCGTGGCTGCAGAAGTCTGCAGCTTGACCTAGAAAACTAGCTGGGAACTCACAGGGTTTCTCCTTAGTCAAAGAATCCCTCCAGTCTCTGCTGAGTAGCAGCTACCGAAAGCAAAGGATTATTAGCACTTAATTTTATCCTGGTTTAGGGCTCACCATAAATCTGTAATGCAGCATCTTCCACGAGACAGGGCCTGGGAAATAAGAGGTTTCCCAAGGGGAAGGTGCAGACTAACAGTATGGGATGACAGGGAAATTTCATAGTAAGCTAAAACACTCCCAACACACTGAAGTGGAATGGCAGGAGTCCGGGGCAGAATGGTGAGAGAGTTTGAGAGTAGAGGAAGAGTGTTTTCTTCCACTCTCCATCCTTTTTTCCATGGTGGGCTGTAAGCCTGGCTTGAAGAAGACCCTGTTCGAACTCCATTCTCTGGACAGGGTAAGTCAAGGTCCAATACAGGGCTAAGGAGGACCACCAGCTGGGTAAGGGGGGTTGGAAACACCTGGGCAGGTGGCTGGCCAGGGCAGCCTACCCAGAGGTGCCAGAGTGCCTTTTTTTGAGACTTTTTGCCTTTTTTGGAGGCTTGTTGGGGAGCTAAAAATCCCCAGTTTCCTGGGGCCACAGATGAGGCCGTGTGCTGGCCCAAAAGTAGGTCAAGAGTGACACCCTGTGGACAAATTACTCTTTTCCGTAACCCTCCAGGATTTCTCTTCTGATGCTTTTCCTTTGCCTCTGACTTTATCCCCCCACTCCCCACCAGAGTTTCTCTTTCCCAACCCTCCTGCCCCAGCCCGCCTTGCACAGGGGTTGCCGCTGCGAGCCCCGTGAGGCGCAAGGACCGGTGCACCTCAACCCTTTAAAAGTGCGGGGCTGAGGAATCGGGACCGAAATCTCCCGTTCCCTTTTGTTCTTCACTGCTTTCCCCCCCTTTTGTAGTCGTCTTTCCCCTTTTTATACTGGGTTTCAGCAGCGAGGGGCCGCGGCTCCGGCCCCACCGCTGTCCCCCGGCTCCGCGTCCCGCAGCTCCGCAGCTGGAGCCGGAGCGCTCTCGGGGCTCATAAATCTACGGGCTGCTAGCAAAATTTGGCAGCTATGAACCAGGGCTGTCTGTTAAACCGGGAAACTGCGTGGGCTTCCCTACAGCAACCTTCCGTGTCCTCCGCAGCTCCCCGAGCCGCCCCTCGCTGTGAGAACTCCTGTCCGAACACAAAAACAGAAAAGAAGCGTTTGGATTATACTCTCAGGCACGTGGTGTGACTCCTGGGGATGGTCCTGTGCAGAGCTAAAAGCTGGACTAGATGATCCTTTTGAGTCCCTTCCAAGTCAGCATATTCTGTGATTTTGGACACTATGATGGTTCCTTCCCAATCTTGGACCCACTGGAGTTGCATTGTGCTGTCCTGATGCTCGTGGTGTTATTCCCAAGGAACAAAATCTGGTGTCCCAGAACAGGCTGATTGACACCAGCTGACGACCTGGAGAGGGTACAGCTCTATTTTAAGCAACAAATAATTCAGTTTTATATTGGTGAGAAATTCCTCATCACTCATTTAATTACGCAGGTCTAAAAGAAACCATAAAGTTTTGACATACCTGAGTGATGGCAGTGGGAAAAGAGGGTGGTGCCAAATTCTTCCAAGAGTAAGTCCTTTCTTACTCCTCGTAGCTTAACCCTGCCAAGTCTGCACAGACTTATATATCCATATATCCAAAACAGAGACTGGAAGGAGATTCCTAAATACCCACAAAAGCAACAAATATGACAGCATTATTCTCAGCATTTCCTAGGCCTGAGAGGAAAAGGGAGAGATCAGGTCTCTTAAAAAATAAGACTAAGTTAAAAAAAATGAAGGAATGCATATTTTTTACAACCATACTTGTGACTTACCATGCATCAGACTCTAGTCCTTAAAATTAGGAGGCTGTACCTGAGTAGGCACCAAGAAATAAAGACAGAAAAACTTCAAAAAATCTGACTTGTTCTGGGAACTTCCTAGTGAACATCAGAAGTGGGAAGGTCCACCAAGTAAAGAATGTGGGACAAGAAGCTGCTGGTGGCTGAAGAGTAAGTTGGTTGGTTGGTTAGTTGGGTTGACATCATCAAGCAAACAATGAAGGTTGTGGTGATGTTACTGAGCTGTGGAAAAGGGGAATTAGAGACCCCAGCATGAGCACATGAAGCCATGTACCATCTTCAAGACATGGAAAGGATGAAAAATTCTCTCCTCTCTTTTAAGAGCCAAGGCCACATCTTGGTGGAACACGTTTCATCACAGGTCCTGCCTCCTTGGTTCAGGTAAGGCCACTCTGCCTACAGAAAGGTGTCTTCTTGTGTCCCTTTCAGTCTCACTGCACAGTGGGACAACATGGCCATGTGAGGTGGAAGAGGGATACAGTTCGCCCCAGAGGTGCCTGCAATTTGCAGGAAATTTATTGCAAATAATCTTCATCATTATATTGGATGGTCTTCCTAAAGATATGCAGCCCCAAGTCCACCTTGCACCAGGAACTTGGAGGGAACTGTGGAACAGCCCAACTACAACAGCCATTGGCAGTTAGGAACAGGGTCAGGCCATAATGGCCCATTTCATAATTTAAATTTAGTCTATTTGAGGTAAATAAAATAACTGTGGTGCTGCCTAGTTTTCAAAGGATCACTTTTCTGGAAAGGAGAGTATGCTTTTGGAAAGGGTACAGGCATCTTTCAGGATGAAGTGCTCTGTGTGCAACAGTCAAGTTTCTACCTTTTGATTAGCAAAGCTTTATAAAGAATTTCAATTCTGCATTACCAAACAAAGAAACTATACAAGCCCCAGATGAGATTTAAACAGTTTCCAAAAGACATTAAAAAAGAGAAAAATAGTGGGCCACATGTTTTTTCTTATGTCTCTTGAGTGCATTTATGCCAGACATCTGACATGCAATTCAAATTTCCAATAGTTTTAGGTAACCATGTCCAATTTAGAAACCACAGCCTTCAGCTAAGCCTACCTACCTCCCAAATCAATCCAGAAAAGCAGAGCACTTGCTGATACTCTGCATTTTCAGACTTGCAGAGCTTCCTTATGTTTGTGCCATACATACTTGGGTTGAGCTTTCTGGCTCCGTGCAATCCATTTAGATACATTTCATAGACCTGTAGTCAGTGGTCACAGTCAGATAAATTATAGCTCCTAATGGAGAGCCTGTTCGTGCTTTCAAAGAGTAAAACCGCTATAAAATTGATCTCCTCTTCTGAGGTGCCTTTGACGGTGGTTGTCGTACGGCAGTTCGGATGAGACGGAAGCAAAGGGCTCCCTGTGGATGAAGAACTAATGAGCTTTATTTCTGGCTCTGAGACTTGGGCTGGTTTCTTAACCTTTCTGTGCCTGAGCCTTTTTGTATCTCAAAAGTGGAGATTAAACAAAGTCTTCATGAGGGGCAAAGCCAATCCATGATGGAAATCCTGATGGGCAGATAATATCCTGCTATGTGCCCTTCCTTAATTCCCTGCAGAAACCTCCTTGGTGAGGGCTTAATGATGTTTGAGAGGAGGTAGGTAACACGAGGGATGCACTTGGTGCTAGTTTCCGTGCCACCCTTCTAACCTCAGTCCCTAAAACCTGTGTCATCCAATCCCACAGACCCCAGCAAAGACTGAGAGGTTGGTATCAAACATCCTCTTTTCCAGGGCCCCAAGGAAATAGTGGATGGTCAGGTGATACTTCCAAGAGAGCTTGGTTGAACCAAAATTATGGAGCAGATTCTGTACTGCTAAACCTCAGCGTCAGAAGAGACTGCATCAGCCTTCAGCAGCCAATCCTGTTCAGCTGTAAGTGGCCATCACTTTATCCTATAATCTCTCACCTGTTTTTGTCTTTCCAGTTCTCTTTCCAGTGGGAGCACTCCTATTGCTACTGAGGAAAATATAGAATTTTAATCCAATTTATTTCTGTTAATTTCTTTCCTAGGCATCATGAATCAGAGGGGGCACCCAGAGGTGCAAAATACCTGTTCAACCACAGCCTTTGACACCACTGATCAGAGAAAAGGCCAGTAGTGGAGATGGCCCTGGTAGGATTTAGGGACTGGGAACATGGGAAAGCAAAGGGGAGGACTGGAAAAGTCACCTGAAGCATTTTGCTGTTCCTCACAGTTTTCCTAAGCATCTCTCCCATTCTCCTTCTTGCAGAGGTGATCCGAGCAGAATCAATATTCTTTCTTTAAAATAACAAGGAATAAATGAGAGAATAGAATGAATTAAGACATTCTCAGCTGATGCCTTGTTTGGGGTGATATTTGTGACTTTCAAAACCTGCGGTGCTAATTGCCAGAGCCTCTTCACTTGAGAGGATTACCCAGATTTTAAGGACAGTGTCTGCAGAATGCAATGTATTTTGAGCAGAAAACAAGTGGCCAGATTATGGTCCCCCAGTGGAAACACAACAACAGACTTTCTTCAGCCTCTTTTGCTATATATACCAGCACTAAGAAGTAAAGAGGGAAATGCTGAGTCTACTAAAAACTGTTCAGATTCTTGTGGGTGCTTTGGAAGAGCTGGTATACAATTTTGAGGCAGTTCTTTCTGCTGGCAAATTAACAGCTTAGAAAAATTACAACAGGGGGAGGAAAAAATGGAAATTCTATTAATGAAACAGAACAATGAAAATCAAAGCTAAAGATGGAAGGAACTGAGTGGGCCCCATCCAGTTCATTGCCTGCTAGGCTGGATTTCTGCCTGTAGTAATTTATGCCATAGCCTTGGAAGTGAAAACAGATTTCATTTACTACTGAACAGTACTACTCTGTGTAGATAGAGTTCATGGCCCCTCAGCATTTCTGAGAAGGTATTGTGGGATTATTGCTCCCACTTTGCAGATGGGCCTTGTAATGCTGCTTGAATTCTTAAATTTAGGCTCTGGCAAGGGGGAATCTGAATTAGGACTCGAGTGTCTGAGGGCTGTCCTGCTGCCACATGGCCTGGCCACTGTAGGAAGTGTTGAGATTACAGATGTCCAAGTTAAGACCCAGTTCATGGGTGCAAGGCTCTGCATGAAGATCATCACTTGTCCCTGGGATTTCTCCCTCAAGGGTTTGATGGCAGAGCTGAATGTAAGATGTTCCTCCAATAGGCAAAACTCAGCTTTCAGCTTTAACTACACCTAAAGGGACAGAAGGAATCTGAAACTCTTAGCTTGTTTTTCCTTTTTCACTAGTCTGGTACCAAGGAGAGCCCAAAGACATCTCCTGCCCTACCAAAAAGCAACAAGACGTAGGATGGCGAGTCCCTGCTTGCTCACATCGCCAACACTGCCACAGGAACATCCTTCCTCACAGAAATTTGGCTGTGAAAAATGCACATGTTGTTTTGCAGAAAAGCAGAAAACAGGTAAAATTAGCATTTGGAGAAAAGTTCTTATGGAAGAAAAGTATATGTTTCACGAGAGCCAAATGAAAAAAAACCCCAGCCTCAAACCCAAGCTTGCAGAGTCTGCTGTAATTTATGATTTACCATATGAATCTAACTATAGAACTTCATTTAGAAATTTTATAAAGACTGTAAATCTACAGTGAAGCATTCTAGGGACAAACTGCTGGCAGAAACCCACTCTACAGACTGACCTGTGGGAGAACCAGTTTGTCAGGGGCTTGATCCGAAGCCCACTGAAGACAATGGAAATGCTCTCATTGACGTCAGTGGCCTTTAGATCAAAAAGCCCCCAAAGCCCAGCATGGAAAAATGAGTAGTAAGGAGAAGCAAACTGTTCTAATCAATAGATGCTGCTGAATGAAGGTCTTTAACAATAGTTTAATGGGCCATGATGAGCTCCTTTGGACACTTTTATTTGGTATTGTATGTATCTTATAATCTTTCTCCTGAAACTTTTAATGGAATTTATCTCACTAGAGAATTTGGGAGAACATCTGCTGCAAATGATGGGTAAAGGCATAAGCTGTTGTGGGTGGGGTGAGCCTCAGGAGGTTCACAGTTTGGGTTTGGCTTCTGCTTCAGATTCTTATCTGAACTATACAGATCTCCTGTGGCTGCAAAAATTGGACTGGAAATCACAAGAGTACGAGCCTTCTTGTGAGATTTCCAGCACTTTTCTTATGGTTTTGACTGAACACCAGATGTGGAAAAAAATATTTAACAAAACTGGATGCAGGTTTTTTTCATGTCTGGTTCTAAAAAGAGATGAAGGTTCAGGAATCTAATTTTATCCTTTCCAGTTTCACTCCTTAGTAAGATTCAGTTCTAGTTGAAAAAAAAACCAAAACAAAACAGAAAAAAACCAAAACCAAAACACAAATGCAATTTAAACCCAAAATGTTGCTATTGCAACTGGTCTCCAAAGAATCATTCAAGTAGATGAAACTCCAAACATTACACTGACCATGAACAAAATTAAAACCTTATGCCTCTGGCAAGTGGAGTGCAAAGAACAACCGGGGTGAATGGTGACCATTAGGAAATATCCACTAATATTCTTTCCATTCAAAGATTATTTTTATTTGCTTTCCCTGCAAGAATCTTTGCCTTTTTGACCCTTTCCTGCCAGCTTCCACCATACAACCAAGCTTTTAGGCTTTGGCTAGTACAGATATTTTTAAGAATACTTGAGCAATTGTCCTTGCCACATGGATATTTTAAATTTCACACCTAAAAGCAAAATTTCCTACTAATCTGACAGACATTGCAGGCTACTTATACAAACCTGCAGTACCTGTTGGGTGTAACACCAGTACTGGGATGCTGAGTCACTAACCAATGGCATGCTCTTTTAATCCATGTGTTCTATATGTTCTTTGTGGATAACTCACAGCTGGAAAGGAGGATCACTTTATTAGGTGGTTTATTCTATTTACACCTACTCACTGTTTTAAATTGGTGTTTTTTCATCAGCGAGGGAAAGAAAAGGGGTGTTTTTGAAGCCAAATAGTGAAGGTAGGTTAGGGGAGCTCTTAAGTCACAGGAAGATTTCACAACATGGGTAGGCAACTCTGGGAGATGAAAAATGGCCTGAAGTGAGGTGAACAATGTCTTGAAGGATTTGGATCACAAACATTGGGAGTAAAGCTGAGCAACAGAAAGTCAAAAAATCAAGTGAGGAAAACAAGTTTAGAAGTGGCTGGGCTGGCACTGACCTTGCTCACTCGAATATTTTATCACTTGTGATTGACTCTGAAATTTTTGGTCTCAGCTTAGAAAAGCAAGTTTGTCCCTGGGGGGTACATAAAGGCCAGGCTGAATGGAACTGAGCTGGCACATCTTTTAAACTCCTCATTTGGTGTGTAATCTGTCATCCAAATCAAACAGAACTGGTGAAAAGGCAGAGTATTATCTCATCCAGAAGCTGTGGAGCAGTGAACTGTCATTCCAGCACTCAAGGAGAGTATCTAGAACTCACCATGTCATGCCATTTCACTGAATTTCTGGCAATATTGGGAAGGTTTCTCCTAAGATCTAGAGCCAAGCTTCTTGTGAAACTCCACTATCATTTACAAACATCAAATAAACCAATCAGTAACAGGAAGAAACAATATGAAGTGTGGACACCAGTGCTGGAAAATGACAGGGGGGGAAAAAAACGACAGGGTTTGGTTTTAATCCTGTCAATTTGGGAGGAAGAAGGGTGTATGGTAAGCTTTCAGATATTTTCTAGATGTCTGTTTGGGTCTGGGGAAGGAGCAGTTTGCAGAGTGAGATGTGCCAAGACCCTGTCGGTGCTTCTGCTCCCGCTGGAGATGGGTCTCCTGCTGCCGGTGGGTGCAAGGCAGGTTTTGTGTTGGGGGAGGCAACCTGGTTTCTGTGTGTGCATGGGGAGATAAAATCCTGCAGCTTCTTCCTAGAGGCCTAGGACGTGTCCACCAGGAGGGACTCTCCAAGAAAAATACTGGTTTTTGAAATGCAACTTCAGAAAGCAGTAAAAAAAGCCTGAAGAAAAAGGTAAGGAGAGGAGAGAAGAGCCCTCCTACTGCTCTCCCCATACGTTGTTCTCAGAGCTGTAGCTCCAGCCCATGTGGAAATAGTTACCTCCAAATAACACATCCTGCGGGACTATTTCTAGTCATTTCACAGAAGCCTTATTAAAAAATAGAGACTTTATTAATCTGAGATTCAGGGATTCGAATTCATGATAGAGGCTATAAACTCTCGGCCTATGGTTCAGTTTTACAAGGATGATTTGAGGGTTGGAAAAGGAAATCTTGTGGAGAGAGGCTTAAGGAGCTCAATTTGGTGAACTTAGCAAAAAAAGCAGATCAGGCAGTGACCTGACTCTGTGCAGTAAATGCCTTTGGAGGAAAAAATACTGTGTACAAAAGGGCTTTATAGTCTAATCGGGGAAAAAACATAATGAGATGCAACAGCTGGAAATTTAAGACAGGCAAAATTGAGAGATTGGGAAGGGAAAGGGGGCAGACTGTTGAAGGGGGCAGGGGATTTGTCATCCTTTTGCATCTTGAAATCAGAACTGGAGGCCAGCCCAGATGACTCTGGTGAACATAGAGTAGTAGGCTCAATTAGCGAGTGAATGTGTGAAATTATTTTCTTGGGAATTTATATTGAGCGTTAAACTGGATGATCTGAATTGTGCCTTTCAGCCTTAAAAATGGAGGAAAGGTGCCAGAAAAGGAGCTAGATACCCAAATGCTACCAAATTGCAGTTGTTGAGGGCCTCTGGGCCCCTTTGGAAATGCCATCAGTGAAAGGAGAAGTGCTATTCTGGGCACTGGGCGTGTGGAGGGACAGACAGAATGATCCATGCCATCACATGCTGCCAGCACAAACCCATTTGTAGATGCTTTTCCTTCTTGGTCCCCCCAGCACACTTTTCTTTTCTATACTTTTTTTTTTTTTAACTAAAAATACATCCTCAGAGGCATTAGTCACTCTGCCCACATATTAATAAATTGCATAATGATGCCACCAAGCATCCAAAAACCTTTCAAACTGTTATATATTATTTCTTTCAATAATATTCTAAAAGGCCAGTAAGGCTTAATGGAGCCACATGGTATTGTATTTAATCCAGAAATCTGGAACTGTCTAAAATCTCATATATAAATTAAGATAATATACAATATGTTTTTTCGTTTAATTTTGTTCTCCCCATTTGGGTAAGCTATAACTCCATAGGCCTGTGTCTTTTGCAAGAGATTTTTGTCTACCAAATCTTAGATTTGTAACGGTGCTCTCACTTTTAATTGCTCTGGGCTGTTCCCCATAACTCAGCCGGTCCTCTGCCAGGCAAAGGAAAGTTTAATGGAACCACAGTTTAATTGGGCAAAGTTTAGAAATTCTGCAAGTTACAAGGTTTCCTGGGACTTTTCTGTATGGCCTTTCCCACATGGCTTCTTTGGCGTTGCTGCCGAGAATGTCACTGCTGTGCCATGGACGTGACTGGACAGTGGTTTGCAGGTGGCTCCTTCTTGGCTCTGCTTGGACTCAGCTGGGTGTCTGGCATTTACATACAGGAATCTTTAGGAGATCAGGAGCTGTTGGGCAAAGAAATCCAAATCAAATATTTTCTAGGCTGGAAAAACATAAGGGCTTTAGGTCTGAGTTTTGTGCATGAGGCTTGCTTTCACTAAATGTCATCTCTCCTCTACAGTGTCTGCAGAAGGTTTTAACATACTCTGTCAAGTTGTGGCAGATGTCACAGGCTATGGGATAGGGGGTCAGTAAATGTTATCTCTTCCTTTCTTTCCATGCCAAGCTCCCTTCATGCTTTTGGAAGGTCTGGCTGTCACCGCACCAGGGTGGAACAAGACAGTGGAACAGAAACTATATAGGTCAGGACCACAATTCTTGTATCCTCTTTTTCTTTTTATAATCTGTGAACCCAGTGACCTCAAAAATTGCTGGGTTTAGAGGTAAAGTGCTTCAAAAATGGAGGGAGGAAAGTATAAGTTCTTGGGTATGCTCTGCTCTGCAGTTTGACATCCTGCAGCAGAAGAAAGCCAGGTGTGGAAACAAACCCAGTGAGATGATTTCTTGTGGGGTCAGTGGAATAGTCACAACGGAGTTGCTGAAATCTGGGGCATACCTTTCATTTGAGAGAATGTGTAGGAGAATTAAACACATTCTGGAAAGCAAGAGGCCTGTGCATTATGAGTGAACAGCTTTGAATCATATGAGCCCAGGTTTTTGTTGATCACGTGAATAAAACCTCTTTCAGGATTTTATACTTCTGTTCATCATTTCTGGTGGTTTGGGTTTTTTCACCTGGTTTTTAATTTTCTTTGGCTTTGTCAGGAATAGACTTGACCTTGAACAGGAATATTCTCAAAGCTATAATCTGGTTTTGACAAACGTTTGGTATGAACAGGGTGTACAGAGGCCCCTTGCTCCCCCCATATCTACAGTATTCATCCAGTTTTGGGAAGCTGTGTGATATATGTCAATACATTCACAACCCTCACCAGTTCCTTTCCCTCCCTTCCCAATGCTCTGCTCATCAGAAGTGAAATCAACAGCTTTCTCATCACCCAATGGAGTATGGACAAAGCTGTTTGGCTTGTGTGTCCTGATTCCTCTCCAAACCAGGCTCTGCATTGCTGCTGCTGCACAGATATCAAGCTGCAAATGTAATGAGCATCTCAAGGTGCTTTACTGAACACTGGATTTGTTAGACTGAGAGTCTGGCCCCCTAGAAACATCTGGGTGATACAACCAGACCTGTGCTGGTCTTACAAACTCCAGCATGGAAGGCAGCTCAGGTCTCAGCAGGATGCATTGCATGGGAGGGAGGAAGATTATCCATGGCACCATGAAACTTCATAAGCGGCAGCTGTGAAGAGAAAAACAGGAGCGAAAGTGAGCCTTGAGGCCACCACAGTCCTGTCACCTCTGCCCGAGAGGCACTGAGCTAAATTACACCTTCCCCACCACCTTTGTCCTCTCCTGGATCCTTTGGGACCAACAGTGAAAGGCCAGGTCTGCTCCTGGGGCACTGGTCCAGCACTTGTAAAACATTACTGTAGGGGTCAAGTTAAAATTGACTCATTTTTGAGCAGGAGAGCAAGGTCATTTTTTTGTAGCCCAGTAATTCCCTCCTTTTTTATTGGTGCTGTTATAGACCAACTTCTCCGAGGTGCTGGGACTTTGCCGATATTGCATCCCTCTTCCCATCCGGTTCCAACAATAAAACCCTTGCCTTTTTTTGATCTCTGGCTTTCATGCTTGCTGACACACTCTGGAAAATTTAAGAAGGGCGCAAGGAATGGGTTAGTCACACTTGTTAATATTTATCCCATTGCAGAAAGAGCAGGGCTGACCTCAGAGCTTGGGCTTTGGAGAATAGTTATGAGAACGATTCCACCCAGCTGAAATGAAATCTGCATGCAAAGCTCGTTTGGTGCCTGGAAAGAGCTAGAAGGAAATAAAGGTCTTAAATGATATATTTCCGCAGTTAACATTTTGTCCTGTTTACAGAATCTCACCAGAATACTGGGGGTTTTGTTTTGTTCATATGTTTTTCATAAGGACAAATATCCATGCAGTTTAAACATTTTCATTAGATTCAGAAAAGAGGGAGGATGTGGGGTTATTTTTCTTTTTCTTTAATTGTTAATCTCTCTTTTTTTTCTTTAACGGTTATTTCTTAAAACACTCTTTAATGTTTTAAAAAAATCTCAGGTAAATCAAAGAGACGAGGAAAGTGATTCTCTTTAATTATTCTTAGAGCAATTTTGAGTAATGTAGGCTAAATTAAAAAAATATACAAGCAAGATATTTTGGCTGGGAAGTATGTGTAATGTATGAACAGCAGGAAAAAAAAAAAAAGCCTTCCTTTCTAAATAGAAAATCTTTGAAAGTAACAGGGGGAAGCTGATGGGAAGGGCTGAAGTCCATATATTCCCACCTCCTCCGCCTTGTGCTCTCTTAAAGGTGAGCTGCAAAATGCAAAAGAGAAATGTGTTAAATTCAGATGACTCGCTCGGGTGTCAGGAAGTGGCTCGAACAACCACACAAAGTTAACTAACACATTCCTTTTTTTTTTTTGTTCATCTCCTCCCTCCCCTGCTCTTCCCGTGAAATCTGGTTTTTTGCTGCTGTGGTTTCTGCCTCCAGGCGGGAGCGCAGCCACTTGTCCACCCGAGTGGCACCCTGAGACCCCCCCCATGGGGCTTGCAGGGAGCCAAGACTTTCTGGGAGGCTTTTCTGGAAAGTAAGAAAGGAGGAGAACTTTAGAAAATGTATTCCCAATCTAAACATCCTCACTACAGGAGAAACAAGATTAAATGTGAGGAATGGTGCGGTGAGTTCGTGTCGCTTTGCAATTCATCTTTTGTCTGGTCAATCTGTCCTATTATCACTCACCTGCTCTGCTCCAGGTCTTCTTCAGCAACATGGTTCCTGACATCCATGGTGTTCAGGACTGTGGCCACAGCAACCCAAAGAGTGAGTAGTGCCGTGTTTGACAATGAGTGCCTTCAGCTGAGGCACTGAGAGAAGCAGTTGGATGAGGGGAAGGGCTTTTTGGGCTGCAAGTGGCAGAATTTCGTTTGCAATTGGATGTGCGTGATGGGAATATGTCTCGTGTAAAACACTTTGAAAGTGGTTCAGGTGACCAAAAGAAAGTTGGAGAGGCAAGACACCCTGATCCATCTGAAATAGTGCCACTGCCCTTTGCAATGATTCCTACCCCATGGACCAAGAGCTCTCCAGGGCCTCATGAAAAGGCACAGATATGTGGCTGTTTCTCACTAGCTTCCACTTTCCCCTCTGAAAATGCTCCCCGTGCCTTTCCCGCCCTGCTTGGCAGTAGGTGTGCTAAGGAGAAGCTTTAAAACTAAATGGAAGGGAGTTATCTGATTTACAGTAAGTAGATTTTTCATTTGAAATGGCAATACACAGAGCCCTGTGCATTACCTTGCATCAATATAATACGCACGCACACATGCCATGTGTTTATGCCTAGGATATAAAAAGACTAAATTATTGCAATGCTGTGTGTCTGCATAGAGCTAATTCATGTACTACAGCATGTTTATCAAAGGACACTCCTTAATTGCATGCTAGTATTTTTTAATTAGTGATTAAGTTGTAGGACTCTGTCTCTCTGCTGATTTATGTTCTCTTTAGCTACAGTGTGAGTGACTCCTGCAGCAATTCATGATTTTAGTTTTCTATTCTTTAGCAATACACAAGATCTCCAAAATTGGGTGGAATTTTTTAAAAGAATAAACCCAACTACACATCTGAGACTCTTTAACCAAGGAAAGCCAAAATAGTGTATGAAAACAACGGCTGTTTTCTCTCTCTTAGGGACTTTAGTTCTGTTTTCCCCTCTAACAAATTTATCAGAACTGTTCATTCTTTGTTACAGCCAGAGAAACAAACTGTGAATTTGGAAATATCTCTATAGTTTAGTCCCTGGAAGAAAAAGTAAGTAAATTGAAGTAAAAACAGAAAGTGAATGTCAATTTGCATTTCTCCACTGGGAGAAAGATCTAATGAACTTAGGAAGGAGGTTCTGCTCCTACTTTGTTGAACCTGAAGTTGCCCAACTGACCACGGCTCAGTGGAGGAGGTGCAACATTTGATAAAACCATAGCAAGAGGAATTCAAGAAGCAATCCCCTTGCAAGGAGAGGGTTATTCCTGCTGAGGATTGTTGCTCCTTCTGGTTTTTAGCTCTTTTTTTTTTTATTATTTCTGGTGTGAGCAGTTGTCAGCAAAGAAGGAGGAGAAGTTAATATAACAGTGTGGGGACTCCAGGGTGTAATAACAATTTCCCCTTCACGTCCTGCTCTGGTAGCCCAGTGGAAAGACAAGGATCTTTTACTGCACTGTCTTACACAAACCTCGGAGGCCATAATCGGTTGCTGCAGGAGATGAGAAGGATGATTTAGCTAATGTAGAAGGGTTTTTACATCAAAGTGTGGATGCCAAAATATGTTCCTGCACACAGCAGCAGTAGCAGAGCTGGTGCAAAGAAGAATCAAGGCAGTGGCTTGAGTTGCTGCATTATCCTGCACCTCTTCCAAAAACCTGCCCTCTCCATGAAAATCCTGATTGTCTGACGTGGCCTTGCTGATGGCAAGATGTTATGACCATGATTGCTGCCAGTAGCCCTAATTTTCATCACCACTTACCTTTTTTCTTCTACCCACCTTGCTTCTAGGGGGTGCGGGGCCAATTGCTCTATTATTCCTCTATTAATACAGAACAGCCATGCCATGGTTTCCCTTTGGCAGGAGGCACTGCATGGCAGGACTCATGTTTACAATGCATCACGGTGCAACAAGCACCTCCAAAATGTCCATTTCTATTAGAGCCAGTCACCTTCTTTTTGAAGCCTTTCCCTCCCATCACAATTACCCCCCAAAATTACCAACTATTGGAAGTTTTAAAACTTTTCGAGAATGCAGTGGCTTCCTTCAGGCAGCAAAGCTGTGTATTGAAATATGAATTAGTAGCGTGTGTATTGGCAGGATAGACCATCTGCTGTGCTCAGCACCCGGGTTTGAAGCTGGTTGGCTGGCAGGACAGCATGTGTTTACAGAAAACCCTAACAGTTGTAAAGGAGCCATTTAGGTTTATCGTGTCAATTCCTGTACAACTCCACACAGAGAGATTCCTTTCACAAACTCACATAAAAAAGACAGATAGACTAGTTTTGACCTCTCTTGAAACATTTGACGGTTGAGTTTGTTGCATGGATAAAATATCTAGAACAGGAAAAAAAAATCTTGTTATTTCCCCTTCTTAAGCATTAGACTCCTTGAATGCAACATCCATTCATAGCTTAGTTCTTGCATTATAATTTAACTGCCTTTTATTTTCCTTCTGAGATACAAATGCATGATTTTCATACCACATTATGCGAGCCATTATGAAAAAGCTGCCCAGAGTAATGGCTCAATTTCAATGTGATGCATATGCCAAGATAGAGGGATCATTTATGTTTCTTAAAAATTAAATGAGGATGGGATCAAAAATGTTATGTTTTGCCTATATGAGCAATATTCCTCTATCAACCATTCCAAATATATTGCCTCTTTGTAGCTTCTCTGTAATACAAATTGTCCAAGGGAAGGCACATGGAAGGCTCACCAAAGGAGTTTATGCTGCTCCACAGCATCCCTCTTGTCAGGGTTATCACTTACAAAACACCAGTATTCCAAGGACAGAGCAGAATAAAACCTGAAGATGACTCTGGGGATGCTTCTGGACTGAGCGCTTGATTTTTTCATGCATGGAGCAATTACTAAAAACCAGTCTTCTTAGTGAATGTGCTGAAACCCTTGATACTGTTTAGCAGGCATCTATACTGTACATATAATTCATGTATGGATGGATGCAGAGTGATAATGGAATGTTCTACACAAAACTGAGGCTGAGACCAATCCCTCTGGTCCCAGTGCCCTGTGTGAGACTCCAATGGGCTTTTGGGCTCAGAATATGAATTAAGAAACAGCTAGATTTGATGCATCTGAGATAACTCATTCCAGGGTGCAAAAGAAAGAAAAAGTATCTTAATGCATAGGTCTTTAGACTTGAATAATTTATTTTTTAAAAATGCTTGATTCTTTTAATGGAAAAATCCATGAAGCAAAATGAAAGATGGCAGGATGAGAGATGGCAGGATGGAGGAGAAAGCTTGTTCTTGCACACATACCCCAGCCAGCCACCTGTTTGTAAGGCCCCTTATATGCATGCTTTAGGACTGGGGGTCAAAAGCTGTATAAAAAGTAAATGTAACCAATATCCTAAATAGGAATATAGTATGTTGGTAGTTCATGAAGAGCTCTATGACTTATATGAAGTTGCCAAGCTTGGGTGAGGACAAGAGACCAGTAGGATGAAGGGAAAATTACCTGTATACAGCCCAGGTGTTGTGCTCATAAGAATCCTTTCTCTAGGTCATGCCTTGTGTTCTTAGAAATGAAATACCAATGTATTAGTATTACTCTGTATTACTAGGATTAGTATCATAGAGGTTTAGGTAACTTTTGCTAATAATCTTGTGTATCCATGTGTACACACATATGTGTGTGTATGCATATGTTCGTACATATACATATATAAGTTCAAATTCCCTTTAACCTGACCAAAATGTGCCTGCCCTGGTAAGAGTCAGGATTTGGTACTCAGAGGAGCAGAACAGGGTGGATCAGGACTGTCAGACTCCAGCTACAGGAAAGCAGCAGATTAATACAAAAACATGAGGGCAGGCTCTCTCCTGGGGATTGCATTTCGTATATAGGGACATGGGGGAGCAGAAGATGTCTCCAACTGAGATGCACAGGGTCACTGCAGAGGAGTTTAATGCCCAGGACCAGATTTGGGAAGTGATACAGAGCACCAGAGGATGCTGTGGAAAAACTGTGCCCCCCTTAAAAGCAGCTTGTAACGCAGCTGGGAGAGCAGAGCCCTGGTAAGTCATCTGGAAGAGAGACTGGTGACCCACCTATTGGAGCCACCTCTGTGCCTCTGGGTGCCCACCTTGGCCATTTTCATTAAGGCACTTTCAGGCCAGACCACAATCACCTTATTTCAGAAAAAAATGGCCAGCCCTGGAAGTCTGTTTGAAAATAGCTGTTTTGGGGAGGTAAGTAGCTGATTCAGTTTGCACTAGATGTCATGGATGGGTCATCTGTGACAGAGCCTAAGGCTGAAGCCTATTTATTTTACATTTGCAAATGTTACAATCCCAGATTTCATTTTCATATTTAATGTGTGTGCTTCCAGTTTCTTGTTCTGATTTTGTTTGTGATTCAATTTGCAGTCCATGGACTAACAATGCAGTGACTTTGTCTGTTCTGTTTCTACGTGTCATCACTTTATTATTAACATCATCACTATAATTATTATTACTTACTTTGGGGGGGATTCTTCTAATCTGCTTATTTCTGTTAGGTGGTGGAATACAGTTCAAAGAAAAGCATGACAACGCCTATGATAACAGCAATTTTCAGACTTTTCCTGATCATTCCTCCTGAATGCCTGAGGATGGGATTGGTTCTCTTCCCTGTGCAGAGCAGAGCGATTCAGCCACACCAAATCATCCCGTGCCTATTTTCAGGCTCTGTGCTGTGCCCTCCTGGGTCAAAGCGAAAATGGGAGAGGATGGCAAGCCAAGGCGTGGGGGAGATGACTCACCAGATTATTTTCTGCATTTCAAATATAACCCTTGAATTCTTGCCAATGTATCGATACCATCAGGCTCTCCTTCCTGCACCAAGCCTCATGTATTTATATTTATTTATACCACGTAATGCCTCAGTCAATACTTTTACCTTTTTTTTTTTAATATTTTGTTTATTTATTTTTTCACGTATTTTCTCCAAAACAGGCGCCGAAAGACTAAAACTGCAACCCACCCAATGCAATTCCTGTAAATACAACGTACCAAAGATTCCAACAAGTGCCATCTTCGGTATAACTGTGATCCTTCCCATTCCAGGCCTTACTGGAACTGGCTCTGGGGTACTGCATAGCCCATGACCTGCCTGAGGAAGGAACAAGCAGCTCAGCTAAGGTATGTTCTTATGCAGAGAGAGGGTATCTTTGCTCCTTTCCATTGTATACAGATGCTGGTCTGCAAAACCCTGCCCTGCTCCAGTTTGCATGTCCCACTCTCTATTTTGGGAGGGGAGAATGAAATGAGCTCAGGTCTGGGATGGCTGAATTGAGGCTGTTGTTGTTGTGGAAAATGCAAATGTGTTGCTCATAGTGAGAAACAAGGCTGATATCCCAACAGAAAACTTCACATCAAGAATTGTGTCCCAGGGATCATTTTATTCTTGAAAGGGGGACATAAATACAGAGTTAATTATGACCAGAACTCGTAGCAATAACCTGTTTATGGGAAAACTCTAGTCCTAGTCTAGAAGAGCTGTAATCTTACCCTGCCATCTGTAATTTTTTACTTTTTTAAGATTACATTATCACCTAAAAAAAAAAAAAAAAAAAAAAAAGAAAAAGAAAAAAAAGAGTGAGTTAGTTTGATATGTTTATTGCCCTTTGTCAGGATAGCAGTATTTTTTTCTGCTTTGAAAATAGATGTTCCTGCTTCTATGGCTGTATATTTATCCTTTCTTTTAGCTTTTCATTACCGTTCCCTTTAATCATTTAATGAGGAGTGTTCAGGTTCCTGATGATTAAAAATTATGACTTGCAGAGACACTGGCAATATCTTTGCTGGAGTAACGTTGATCCTCTAACTTGAAGACTTTAAATTCAAACCACATGTTTTTGCCACTAACTCCAAAAACAACCCCTGGAGTTGTGTGACTGTCACTAGAATATAAACCAAAGCTATTCTGCAAACAAAAGCTGCAGTATTTAAATTGCGATTACGGTCAGAAAAGCGACTATTTTAATCATTGCTCTGGTTTACTCGGGAGATCTGCTCCCTCTGCACATTCCAAATATCTCTGCAGATTTTTATAGACTGAAAGGAGATTTTACTGCTTTCCACCCCTCTTAGCCCTACGGAGGCCAGCCAAGGCAGGCGAGTGAGCCAGATTTGTTCCAGACTCGCACACCAGCGGGAGTGTGAGCTGAATTCCCGCGGCAGGACCTGTCGAGCGGATGATGTGCCTGCCAGGACGAGCAGCCCTGTTTTTGTGCTCCCTGAGCTCTCGCAGGGTGCAGGGCACTTAGAGGGGGGAGAACAAAATAGAAAACCAAAACCACAGCGGTTTTTTCCTATAAACTAGTTTGGTTTGAAAAGGAAAAAAAAAAACCACAAAAAAACCCCCAAAACAAACAAACAAACAAACAAACCAAAAACCAAAACCTGAAGGGCCTCTTGGGCTGCAAGGGCTTTTAGGACCGCAGCTACCTGGATGCCACCCCACTCCAGGGGTAGGGTCTCTGAGCAAAGGAAAGAATTTTTAAAAATATTATATACAGAACTGGGAAATTGAAAATAAGACACAAATGTCTCAAAGGGATTTTCTTTTCTTGCTGGCTTTGAGGAGCTAATTCAGTTCCTTTAACATATTCCTTATGTGGACACTTTCTTACAGCCTTCTAGGTGCCGAGCTTCATCCTCTTTGGGCTCCTATAAACCCAATCAATGCCTCCCCCTCGTCCTCAAGCCCCTTTTTTTTGTGTTTGCTACATCAGGAATCGAAACCCCTTTTAGAGCTGGCTGCTTTAACTCATTATCTGCACTTATGAAATGCAATTTTCTGCGAAAATCTCCTGTTACAGTATTGGGAATGCTCCTCTGATATACGTGTATTTAAAATAAATGTTGTTAGGAGAACATCTAATTCATTTTAGATGGTTTTATTAGGCGTCTCTTAACAAATCCCAGAGTATGTAAATGAAATATAACTATACGTACATATTCATCAGTCTGTTCTTGGAATTAAATATGAGTGCTGTGACATTTGGTTTTAAGGAATGACTAATTAACATGTGTGCAGGATGTTCTCATCTTCCTGCTTTGGAGTCCCAGAGTCAGGGAAAAGCAGACAAAACGTATTTCCACTCTTTCTATCATAGTTTGCAAAGCAGAAAGCTGCTCACGGCAGCCAAGAACTTCTCAGGCGTTTCTGTACCTGTTGGGTGCTGACACGGGGCCCCTTCTTGAGCGTTTAGTGTTGTTAAATGTCATCTCGTCTGTGCCGGGGCCAGGATCGGAGTGAAAAAAGCCAGCTTTGCGTCTGACCTGGCTTTTAATAATCACACCAACAACTCACAGAGCACAATAAAGAGCAGGACAACTTCTGGAGTACAGCCAATGTGCTGTTGATTTACTTCCACAACGGGATGCTGGAAAAACGGGCTGAGCCTTAAGATGCTCCCCATTCTTACCATCCCAGAGATGCCCTCTAAGAAAACCTGAACTGGACCCTGTGGGGATGTTTGGCGTTGGGAATGCTGGGCTTAATTGCACTGCTGGTAAAAGAAATAGAGAAAAACCCACTTTATTTTTCAGTGGGGGTGGCTTGGTTTGCTTTTGTGTGAGAGCAATGTGTGTCCAGGACACACATTTTTTGCAGCAGAAAAAAATAATCAGAAAAAAACCCCCACCATAATTTCTTTCTGAGGATGCTGGGGGAAGGCGGGCACACCACACCGCCCTGTCTGAGCTCCTTGGAGAAGCTGACCAGAACAAATCTCAGCAGGAACACACAAACCTCTATTATACCTTTTAAAAAGCTCCCCATTGAATGCAGCCGGGCAGATGGGAAGGGCCCTTTTATTTCCTTTTTCTTTCTCTGCCTGAGTTCATTCTCTCCCTTTGGGGAAGCCAGGTTCAAAGACATGCCAAATGCATCAAAACCTTCCCAATAAAGTCCCTTTCACCTCCCGGCAGAGCGGGGCCGGGACTGGAGCGTGCTAGGAGCGCTGGGTCTGACAGTGACTTTCAGGACTGTGTGTGGTAAATCGTGTGCACAGTTCCCAAAACAATGCCCTGAATTGCACGTCTAATTCCCTGGAAATTAAATCCCTCAGCTGGTCAGGGAAAACAGGAGCCGAAGAGATTAAACAGTGCAGCAGGGAGAATCTTTGAGGGTTGATGGTGGGGTTTCTTGTGGGTTTGTTGGGGTAAATTTTTATAGCAGAGGGGTAACAAAGTAGTGGTTTAGTGTTGCTTCCACTATTTTAATTTGAACTATCCCCCCTTTTCCTCACAATAGTCCCCATGAAAACTACTTCTTTATGCTCATTACCTTACAGGAGAGCTCAGTCCCAACAAGCACAGCCCCATCTTGGGATGCAGAATTGATTTCTGAGTCCTTGGGATGAGTGAGGGGGATGCTGCAGATACAGACCCTTCCCCATGGCCCCTGACATCTCACATCCTGCTCAGCTCCCCGTTAGTGCCTGCAGCTCCCAGCAGCTCCCAGGCCCTGCACTGCTCACCACAGCCCTCGCTCAGGTTATGTATCCTGGTGCAAACTCAGCTGGGAGTGGAGTCGTTTGGGAGTCAGAGAGGCCAGAAATGGGGCTGAGACATTCTTATTGATTTTTTTGTAGCCGGTTTATTAAATGTGAGCAGGTCCCGCCATAGACACTCCGGTGCAGCGCAGCGAGTGGCTGGATAGTAGATAAAGCACAGTCCTCGCTCCTCAGGAAGCGATCTTTTCCCGCAGGGCTGCCTTTTAAGTGCTGCAAGTCAAAAACTTAGTGGGCCTCACAGTGGCAATTTTTTTTTCCTTAAAAAAAAAATAAATAAAAGAAGCAGTTTCCTATGTATTTTTACTGACAAAAGCCTGAAGCTTCCTTTATATGCTTTATTTTCTTTCTCCTCGGAAACGATCGTTAGACAAAAGCAGTTTTGCTGCTGGTTAATCAAGAGAGTGATGTGGCCCTGCATTTTAATCCTAAACCAATTAGCAGGATTTGACATCATGCCATTAGACTGCTTGAAACAAAAATCAAGGACAGCGTAATGCAGCTAGAAAAGAACAATAACCATCAGCGCTGCCCTGTCAAAGGGGAAGGAAGAAATTTGGCTGCGTCTGTAATTTCCAAGCGATCCCCCTTCCCTCAAACCTGAGCTTTCAAACGAAGAAGCTAAATAATGAGGGGGGAAATGTTGAATCTCTAATCACATTACCCTAAACTGCACCAGTTTTAAAAGCAGGAATCACTGTTCTTGCTCCTGAGCCGATGCAAATTGGTTGCATTTTTAAACCCTGAGCTGTGTTTTGTGATTTCTGCAGCGAGCGTTCCGTGCTTTGCAGGTCGCACGGCGTCTCAGATGCAGATGTACAGCGAGGGACTCCACAGGGTGCGAACACGCCAGCATCCCTAAGAAACAACTTCCTGGACATGGAAATGTTTGCTGTGTCCCAAGCAACCCTAAGATAATTAATGAACAAAGCACCTTTTAGCAACTGTACTTTTTGCTGGCAGAAACGCACCTTACAGCTGATCCCGCCGCGGCTGGGACTGGAGCCGGACTGGCAGGCGTTAGCCAGGCCACGGCTGCTGCCTGCGGGCAGGAATGAGCCTGGCGAAGAGACATGGTGAGAACAAAAATGCAGGCAGGCTCGGGGGTGCAGTATTTGAGGGATGAATGCCTAAAGCACATCGGGGACTCCGCGCCTTGCTGCGCTCTCGGGGCTGGCAGCGGAGAGCGGAGCAGGAGAGGAACCCAGCGTCTCGTAAAGCAGCATATGGATAGAGCACAAATGGATGGGGTTTTATGTCCTGTGCAATATTTTCATTGATATTTATTTTGATTTAATTTGGCTAATGTGCAGGAGAAATGAAAGCGTGCCATACTCCTCAACATCTGATGAGGAGCAGAATACTTTTGGAAATTAGTATTCCCACATAGTATTCCCACATAGGTCTGCCCAGCAACTGTGCTGGAAAAGCATGAATCACTCCATGTAAATCACGGGATGACCCTTGGAGCAGCAGATTGTTTTTTTAATGTTGAATTGTTTCTGTTAGTATTACAGTTTCCAGTCTTTCAGCCATTTGTCTGCAACTTTAATTTTCCTTTTAATGAATGTGGAGTTTCACACACTCTCAAACACTTTCACACACTTCAAAGAGGGTGATTTAAAAAAAATATTAATAAAATATTGTGAGATTTGTTATAAGGGGTGAACGATGGCAATGGTCATTATCCCTGCTTTGAGAGAGGAGAGGCTGAAGTGGAGCCAGGAGCGATGGTCACAAATTGTAGCAAGAGGTTGGAGAGCAGGGTGCAAATCTCTGCCAAAGACTTCCAGGGTGAAGTTGGGCAAGTGACATAAATTTTCCTCTCTCGTAGCTGCCATCTGCAATACGGGACAAAAAGAGCCCATTTCCTCCACAGGGATCTGTATATAAATGCCTTAAAACTGGCAAGGGGCGACAGCGATGGCAGGGCCATGCGCCGGCTGGAGGGGAACAAAAAATAATTCCCCAAAGAGGTCAGAGGCAAATAAATCCTCTGCCTTCCCGCCAAAGCAGCAGTCTCAAAGCTTTGTGGCTCTCAGTTCTCAGGGAATCAATTTGTGAGACGAGATTGGGTTGGGTAAGGTGAGCAGGGGTTAGGGGATACCCAAAGCATTACACCCAAACCCCCCTTCGCCCCAACAGGGCGCCCCCAGGGCTGCCCCCTGCTGCACCACCGGGATTTTAATGTCCCACTTCCCTTGACTGTTAATAAAGGAACAAAAAGCACATTTGCCTCCTCAAGGGTGTTGTGAGACAAAGTTGGTAAGTGCTGAAAAGAAACCCAAAGCTGAGGAGAAAGCTGGCTTTGTTGCCTTCGGACACAGACCACCACAGACCTTGCTCAGATTTTGCTGTAACAACTCTTGAATGAAAACGTGTTCTTCTAGAAAACCCATCAAACACATCCTGGCTCGAAATGGCTGCCAGGGGAGTGAAAGGAACTGCAGATTATAGATCCTTGGGGCTCTTGTGGCAGCAAAATATTTGTCCCGTGGATTTGAGCCGGATCCAATGAATCCAAAAAGTGCTCAGAGCAACTGTTTAACGCGTCCTGTAGGAAAAAAGGAGGAAAAAAAAAAAAGGCTAAATAAACCAGAAAAATCAAAACAAGAAAAAACAGCAAGAAAATCGCTTTATATTAAAATAATAATAATATTGAGACATCGGACAGGAAAAGGAAAATTCAGAAGGTCAAAGGCTAAACCTTCACCTGAATCTTCAACTGAATTGGAAAGAAAATTAAATTCAATTGGTCAGACTGGGGTTGAGGCTTAAAAAACTAAGTCTCTCAGAACAACAGCAGCACCAGACTGAATTTTCAGAGTTGGAGAGGGCACCTTGAGATACCATACAAAGAGGTAAAGTACATATGAAAGATTACTGATCCTGGATTTCTTCTACCCTGTATGTCTCTGAGTTCTACAAAAGTAAAAGCTATATTTGCATTTTTCAAATGTGTGTCAATGTCACAATGCATGCTTTGTGTGTTCACAACCTCTGGAAGAAAATAACTTTTTTTTCAAATGGGATATTTTTTTTAAAAAGTTGTTCTAAGCTAGACCAAGACAAGGACAAAATTACTACAAAAGGAAGTTGAGTAAGGAGTATACCCATAGTCTGATATAACTGAAGTGTTATTTACTGAAAGTAGTTAAAGAAATGGCTACTGGAAATAGTTAAAGAAATGGCATCTTTAGGGTGGTTTTCTACTGTATTCCAGGCAAGCAAATATATCAGTCAACATCTGAGATGGTAATGGGATGCAGAAAAAACACTGCAGCTGCTTGGTTGTTTTCAGGTGCATGTTATATTTATAAAGAAATTTTACCCTTATTTAAAAAAAAAACTTGACTCTTTGAGTTTTTTTGGTTTCCCTTGTTTCATTTCTAGCTTCAGAAAGCAATTTCTTAATTATTTTTTTTTTTTTACCTACAAAGCCAGTCTCCTTAGACTTCCATTAATTTGACGTGCATTCATCTTAATTGAAGTTGATCTGTTTCAGTCTTGGCAGAATATTGATAATAAATGGAAATGAAACACCATTCAGCAAACTTCAGCTTACCAGCAAAACCATGGAGAAAGCAGAAATCCTGGGGCCATCTCCTGGAATCAGTTCCTGGGCTACAGCTCAGTCTTTGTATGTATATTATTTCATTTTATTTTTTTATAACAAAGCAGTTATCATCATAATTGTATTTGTAATTTCAAAGGTGCATTATTATGCTAATTGAAGATAAGCACTTAACAGTCACAAGAAATACTAATTGAAGAAGAAGTTCTCCTCTTCTAGCAGGGAGAGTGGTCCCTAATCCCCATTATAGAAATTGGTAAAACTAAGAGAATATTTCTTTTATAGTTTCAGCTCTTCAGAAAGCTGTCCATGTCCTAAGACAAAGCAACAACCCATCAGGAATGAAGAGATGTACTTTGGTCCCCCATGCCAGCTTTTTAATTATGTCTGTCATTTAATTTCCCCCATAATATGGGGAAAGTCTTATCCAACATCTTCATTTTCATTCATTAATGAAATCATGGTAATATCCCACTTTGCACTTGGTTGTCTCCTACCCCCTTTGGAGGTGTCTGTCACTGTGGTTAGTACATAGAGAGAGAGCCCTCCATCCAAAAATGACAAGTCAGTGAAGTTTCCCAATATAAAAAAGGTCAAAGTACTACAGGACCCTATTATGATTACTTAAAACAGCATGTGGCATTAAAATTATGAGTGTGGGAAAGGTGTAAAAGACAGCTGGCTGCCTTGATATGGCTGTGGCTGTCGCTGGGCTATGCAGTCAGTTGCTCTTCTCACTTAGATTTGCTTTTTTTCCTCAAATAAGAGGTCACTTTGTTCCATGCCAGAAGGTGCTCTGCTCATCCACTGTCCTTCACAGCTTTAATCTGGATAGGTAAACTGCATCCCTAAATGGTTTGAAAGGCAATAAAACAAGCAACACAAAAATTACTGCAGCTTCTACGCTCTAGAAAAGGGGGGAACATGTCCTGAAGAGCTCTCTTTATTAATATGAGATGGCAAATATTTTTTGCTGTTTATTAAATCATATGAAAGGTTAATTATGGTTAGCGACTGTGGGTAGAAAACAATTCTTGGAAGATGCTTTTGTAACAACAGGTTGGCAGTATGCAGAAGCCATCTGCTTCCTGCAAATGTTAAGGTACAATCTCAAACTTGTGAGGTTAAAAATTACAGATTGCAGAGTAGTTTGGTAGAAGGAAAACCCATGTTGTGTTGATGTAAAGTTGCTCAGTCTCCTTGACACACAGCCTGGAAGGAATGCCAAGTTCCCTAAAGGACGGTGTTTGGCTGGAGAGGACCTTCGCTTGGGGTATTCTGCGCTCACACTGGCTGTCTACAAAACCAATTAAGTCATTTTTGTGCTGTGATTCATCTCTTTTAATACAGGAATTGGTTTCAAATCCCGACCCATGAAGAGGAATGGATTGTGGATAAAATATTCTGCTTTCAAGTGAGGAATTCAGCTCCTTCCATGAAGGACAATAAAACATTGCCATCATTATTAGGGCAACACGCTGCTGAAACTAGTTGCTTCAATCCACAATATAGAGTTTGCCACGACTGCAGCCTCTTTGTGGTAAGGACTATCTGTTTGAAAAAGAGCTGTCATCCTCATTTTATATGGTGAGTTGGGTAAAAAGACAGGCAGTGATTTGTCTGTGAGCATGCAGAGAGGTTGGGGCTAATGGAATTAAACCCTGATTTTTCAGATCACAGTGAAGTGCCTTAACCACAAAACTATTCTTCCTCTCTGTGGGTCAGCTATTGTGACGAGCATTTGGGCTGGGTTTTCAAGCATGTTTATCTTTTTCCAAGGATCAGGTTTAATTTTGCTGAGTTTTCCACTTCCATGTAAAATAACACTCAGTTTATCCTTGCCCTCTACAGATAACATTGCCTGACTTTACCTGCTCCCCACCAAGAAAACACAAGTTGAACCACCTGTAAGAGGAGGAATGGGGAACTGCCACTGCCAGGTCAGTTCCCTTCACTTTTCACCTAAACAGGGAGAAACTATTTTGAGTTTCCTCAGACAGACTGATCTGAAGTGATGTCATGAAACCTTCAACCCCTTTCCTGCTCTCCTAATTTACCTGCAGCTCCTCCCCATGCTCATGCCCAGGATCCAACTGCCTGCTGGCTGCTGTGTAGAAGGGCTTATTTAGGAAAAATTTCATCTATGAAAGGGTGGTCAGGCAATGGAACAGGCTGCTCAGGGAAGTGGTGGAATCACCATCCCTGGAAGTGCTCAAAAGGCATGTGGATGTGGCACTAGGGGACATGGTTTGGTGGTGAACACAGCAGTGCTGGGTTAATGGTTGGAGTCCATGATCTTAGAGGGCTTTTCCAACCCAAATGATTCTGTGATTTCCAAGCACTGCCAGCAACGAGACACCAATTTGTTTGCTGAGCAATAAAATGATACAGGGCCTTATTTTCAGTGCCTAAACGTTTTTGTCAAGGCTATGCATATCTGCAGGGGTCTCTTCTCCAGCTGTGCCTTGTTTTTTAACAGATACTTTTCAGCTAGCTGACTATTTTTCTAAAACACCCTGTGAAGTGATTTTTATCTCCTCCCATTGCACTGGAGCTGGTGATCCACTCCATTATCAACACCTCCTGCCAAGAACAGGCCTGCCTTTAAAATCCCTGTGGATGTAGGAAAAAGGATCTCTTGGGCTAATCTGCAGAACTCCCAATTATTTATCACAGCCTTGCTCCCGATCACCAGGATCAGCAGCAGCAGCAGGACCTACCCTAATCTGCATCATCCTCTCCTGCTGCCAGCAGTGCTGCTGTTTCATTGTGTGTGAAATCCTGAGCACAGGGTTTCTGGTGGGCTGCAGTTGATGGGAACTTCTATTTCTGGGCTGGAACCACTGACAGGGAAAAAGGAGCCAGCTCTACTCATCCCCCTGTCATTTTGTCAACAGACCTGGATGTTTCCTTCTCGTCTTCCTACTCTGATCTCTTCAATGAAACTGAAGATCATTATGGGTAATACCAGTAACATTTTTATCAGGCTTCCCGGAGTGCCCTGCAGGACTTGGCTGCATGTGAGGGACTGAAACACATAGAAATCAGGGACGAGATGTTTCTATCCCACCAAAGGGATTTCGATGCCCGGCATCCATTAAAATGAGTAACAATCCCTGTCCTGCCCTAAATGGCCAAAGCCCAAATTGCTCCACGAGATGGAAACCGTCTTGGTTAATGCATGGACACTTAAGCCCTCAGCATCTGCCTTCACTTATATTTTATTTCCAGCAAACTTAGTTGATGATGTCCAATGAAACACTTGTGCACCCACCTGCTCCCCGACAGCTCATCGGGCTGTTGCTTGCCAGCTCTGCTATCAGGGGAAGGTGATGAAGGTACCTAATTTGTTTGCAGGTTGGTGAATGATGTAAAAGGTTCCTCGTCCATCATAATAAAGGCTTTCAAAAAGCCCGAGACAAATGTTCCTTCCCCTCGTTTCTCCTGGGCTGTGCAGGGACATTTGAAACGGAGGGAAAGTTCAGTGCAGCCACATACTGAGGGATGCACACAAATCACAGCTGCTGCTAATTGGATCCAGGAATCTAATTGGTCCCTCATGGTTGGCCATGTTACATATTGGGTCATTGCAGTGCTGATGGGGGCTCTGTAGGGGCTTGGTCCAGTGGACATGGCAGCCCAGCGGCAGGGCCATGCTGGCCCTGTGGCCAGGCCATGGCAGGGGACTGCCCATGGCAGGGGACTGCACCCCAGGGGTGCAGAGCTGCCCCGAGCATCTCGGGCTGCTTTTGCTTCTCCTGGCCTGCTGAGGGGGCTGAGCCACTTCCATCAGCCACACAGGTCACTCACTAAGCAGAGTCCTTGTCCAGCAGAAGGGGGAGATGAAGGCATAAAATAACATGTAATAATGTAAAATAACATGTAATAATGTAAAATAGCATAAAATAATATCAAATAACTCCAGGTGCTTGCTCTAAGGCTAATGCCTCATCCAGAAAGCATCCCTACACCAAAGCATTGAGAAGCACCAAGTAAATTACCAGAAAGAGGATGTTTCCCACACCCCCTTCCTGTCCAAAGTGCAAAGCAACCAGCCTGCCTGTACTAAGGACTATTGGTCTTTTTTAACCCTTTTTAGAACCATTATTATGCCATCCACCTCCAGGCATGACCTCAGCTATGAACTCTGGACTTGGATCCTCCTAAGCTACACGGAGCAAACAGCTCTGGGAAAGTGTGGAGGAAATACCCAAAGTTTGGTCTCAGGTCCAGTTTAGTTCTGGAGAAGGCTCCCAGTCTTCTTTTATTATGCAAATCTCCTCAGCCAATCCTAATTTTAATAAAGTTGATTAATCACTGTGCTGCGGACAAGGACAGTTATTCCCTGACTTATGCTATGTCATTTATTGAAGCTGTATCTTTAAATGAATTACTGCAGGGATCATTAAATTTTGACTTAAATTGGACATAGTAAGCTCATTTAAAAAAATAAAAAGCTTAGCAAGTTATATATAAACTAGAGGGAAAATGAATCTCCTCAAGCTGTCTCCCGTCTCCTTCCCAAGCAGGAACATAAAGGGCAGATTTGCAAAGGGAAGTTTTAATTTGCAGGGCAAAATTTCATGAGGGCACTTTGAAGCTGCATTTGTGCAAATCCTAATTGAATTATGGGCTCAGAATTTGGAGCTTTATTCTCATTCGGCTCAACGGGTTCCCAGATTTGGGGCTGGCAGTAGAAATATTGCTACCCTGGAGAAAGAAGGTGAAAACTGCCATCCTCTCCTTGTGTAGAGCCAAAGGACTTGGTGGGAAGTGGGTGCTGCTCCCATGCCCTGCACTATGAGAGCTGAGGGTACAGGGACCCAGAGAAGAGACCCAGATAATTTTTTTATGGGATTATGATAAAAAATCATATTAAAAAACACATCATTGCTTGATGGCTTTGGGATTTGAGTACTCATTGACTGAGGGCTTTTAGAGGGAAGATGGAGATGTTGGACATAGATCTTGGTTTTTGCCTCTCAAGCTTTTGGAAACAGTGCAATATTTGTTGATTTGGTTCCTTGTGTATAAAACTGCCGACATCACTCCTGTGTGCTGAGAATAATCACAGGAACAGCCACAGGGCCTTCTGAGGGTGGTCATAGACTGGCACAGGTTGCCCAGAGAAGCTGTAGCTGCCCCATCCCTGGAAGTGTCCAAGGCCAGGTTGGATGGGGCTTGGAACAGCCTGGTCTGGTGGAAGGTGTCCCTGCCCATGGCAGAGGGGTGGAATTAGATGATCTTTAGTGTCCCTTTCAACCCAAACCATTCTACGATTCTATGAATATTCATTAATTAACTAAAAGGGACTTTACCTTTGCCTATGGAGACAGGTTTACAATAAGGCAGAAAGACTATAAGCAAAAATAAGGTGATAAAGCAGGGTGTTTTGATTAGCAGTATTTAGATCCATCTTGACTTCCTGGTTGCACATTCAAGTCACACTTATTCACCCCACCTTACACATCCCAGTCAAACCATCCTGGGGGAAGGGGAGAGATCAGAGGTTAAAGGGGTTGCAACTACATGTGCTGCATCAGCCAGCTCCCCATTTTCCATGCCTCTCTGTGTTTTAATTAAAAATCTTAATTAATTTTTCCCTTTGTGTGAAAATTTCCTTCAGTGTGGGGATCAGTGATGGACACATCTCTTGGGAAATGGAGCATTTTGCTAGAGAAAGGAAAGATATCTTTTCTTTAATGGCTCTTACGCATCAAATTCTAAAGGGCTTCAGTTTACTGCCTCTTTGTGCTGACTTGCTTGGTCATGGCAGGATCAAGCTGCTGTTCTAACAGGAGATTTCAAGGCAGCTTCTAATATTAAAAAAAAAGAAAAGAAAAGAAAAGAAAAGAAAAGAAAAGAAAAGAAAAGAAAAGAAAAGAAAAGAAAAGAAAAGAA
>JAWWES010000006.1:3305030-3342334 GCA_035583135.1 Lophotriccus pileatus
AAGAAAAGAAAAGAAAAGAAAAGAAAAAAGAAAAGAAAAGAAAAGAAAAGAAAAGAAAAGAAAAGAAAAGAAAAGAAGAAAAAAGGAAGTCAGATATTTGCTAACATATAAATGCAGAATCAGTATATGCATGCCCTCCAAAAAAAAGATGGAAAATAATGTAACATTGCCACGCCTCCCTGCTTTTTGCTTTCTGGTTGCGGGCTCAGCATCCAAGGGGTTCAGTCCTTTCTCCCTAACCTAAAACTGCTTTTTCTCTCGGTGGAAATTTCTATTCCATCGCCATCTTGTGGTTTCCTGCAAAAACTGCTGGTGTGCAGAATTCCTGCCTCGCGCTGCTGGTGCTTAATTGCATGATAGCACTTATTAAAAGGCAATATCCACTGGACAGGAGATACATGGGTAACAGCAATTAATATTGTGTAGCCGAGCCTGTAACAGTGGAGGTGGGAGGGGAAGATGGGGGAGCTCAATTCCAACGTGAGCACTCACAGGGCTCAGCGCTGCCTTTCCCACCAGGAAGCATGTGTTACATGGAAATCATCCATGCATTTTGGCTTTGCAAATGCAAAGGTGGCTATGGGATGGACCCTAGCCCATGAAAAGAACAAGGAGAAAACTCTCCTCCAAATGACGAAAGGCTGTCAATTAGAGTAGAATGTATGGCATGATTATCATAGAAAGTTTGGGATGGAAGGGACCCTTGAAGGCCTTTTAGTCCAAATCCTCTCAGAGCCTGACCCAACCTGACCTTGAATATTCGCAGGGATGGGTATCTCATGCCTATGCAATTTTTTTTCCCCCATTGGTTTTCACATTTTACTTCTTTCATTAATTTGAGCTGCACTGAAACACTGAAACACTGAAGGGCAAAACCCAGATTTCTGGTTTTTATTATATTGTTACTGTGGCACTGGTACTGGTTTGGGAATGTCACTTTAACCTACCCTTCTGCTTCTCTTTACACAAAGGTGTAGGCTTTGTGAAGACTACAACGATGTTCATGATGTTCATGATGGACATGCCTTGCACCAACAGTTTATAAAAGCTCAGCAAAAACAATTCATTTCAATGTGTTCCACCAGTGTTCATGCCCAGGTTAAAAAACTTTCATGCCCTAAATCAGCAGGGCTGTGCAAGAGCCCCCTTTGTGCCAGGGGGGAAGCAAAGGCTGCAGTTGCATGGGAGGATCATTGTGGGCTTGGGGTTGTAATTGCGAAGAGGGAAGAGGATGGAGGATGAGCTGCAGAAATTATCGTCAGGCTGAAAAAACTCAACTCCAAGCACACCAGCAGCAGCTCTCCAGCCCAGCCTGCTCTGTTGCTCCTGTCAAAATTCCCTTGCCTTGATTTCATTTTGCTGGAAATGGAGTCTTTGCAGGAGGCTGCATGTGTGCCCCTGCTTTTCCTCAGCAAGGCAAGGAGAGCGGGAATGTTGAAACTCAGCCGGTGGTTGGGAAATTGTCCCCCTCTAATACAAGCCAGACCCATGGAAACCCTCCAGGTCTCAAAATCCCTCATCGGCCCAAGCAGGACTTTGATGACGAAAAGCAGAATAAAAGTGAACAGGAAGAAAGAGAGTTTAAACAAGCCTAAACAAGGAACAGCAGATTTTGAGATAGCAAAGTGAGCAGCTGTGGGCAAACCCAGCTGTTTTGCTGCCCCAGAAGCCATGGAAAATGCCATGTGGTGGTGAATGGCACGGAGATCCCCAGGTCTCTCCATAGGCATGTGCTTATGGCACGAGCGCTACAGGCAGGGGAGGACAATGAGCAAAAATGTGAGCAGTTCTGCCAGTGAAGAGTCCTAGTGAAGTCAGTGTTTTGTTTAGCTCTGGGACTTCTTGATGGCAGTCATACCACTTTCCTGGGAAAAATCCCCCCCCAAACATTGGCTGGTGGCCTCCCACTTCACATCTCCAGGACACATTGGCTCTGCTGCCCCATCTTCATCCCTGCTGAGTCTCCTTCACACCCGCTGTTTGCAGCCATTTGGAGCAAAACACTCCCCCCTTGTCTCTTCTCACCACATTAAGATGCAAACAGGGTGTTCCTTCTCTCCCAGCCACAGAGCTTCATGCTGCTTCCCCCCCACCCAAGGAACATAAGGAACAAAGCACTACAGAGGTCATTTGGGCAGTGGGCTAACAGGGACATTGCTGTTAGATTTGGGACCTACTCTTAGGGCAGAGCAAAGGCTGTTTTAGGACAGTGGTTGGCAGGTGTAAACTCTGGAGGTAGCTACTTTATATCATTATGAGGCATTTTGAAGTATTTGCAAGAGGTAGTTCCCCGCTTGCATTTCACTCCACCATGAAGCAAGTTTAGAAGCAAATGAGAAACCTGTTAATTTGGATCTCACTGAAATGAATCACCAGTTACCTCTCAGGAATGTTGAGATTTAATGAATCCCTTGCTGGAAATAATGTACAGTATTGCCCTAATCTCTAATGCAGGATGTCAGTGCTAATGCTCAGCATAAAGAATGAGGTTTGTTAAATGTACACCTGGAAACATGACCATGACCCCACTGGTCCACCTGCTGACCGGACTCAGCACCGCTGCTGGGGTAGATGAAACATTTGCTGATGGTTTTATTTGGGACTGTATTATTATTGCACTGAAGCTTTGCCACAAGCCAGAAGAGTGGTACAGTAGTGTGAGCCCCAGCTTCTCCACCCTCTGTCTCACTCCTGGCCATGTAGCCAGTCCAGCTCCTGGAGCCACCCAATGTCGACAAGTCTTTCTAGGCACTGACAGGCAATGGGTTCATATGGCCTTCCTTTGTTCAGCCTTGCCAGAAAACCTGCAGAGAAACTTCAGATGCTGGCTCCCACCTCTCAGCACCTCCCTGGGAGGCAGGTGCCCATGTCAAGGTGCTGGAGCTGCTCGGGTGGGAATGAGGCAGCTCTTGCTCAGGAGTGTTTGAGCAGAATGGCCAGCATGGGTGTGCTCAGCCAGCTTTGCACTGTAAGAGGATCTCCTCTTTTTTTAGAGCAATCAGCTGGGACACAGGGGCCCTTGTCTCTTGGGTTGTTTTGGCAGCATTGGGTATTCCTGACATACCCCATCCAAGCTCCTGCTGCCAGCCCTTCCTCTCACAAACATGGGAACTTGCTGCCAAGCTGTGCCCCATCTACTCCACTCGTCACCTGCACTTCCTGGAAACCACTCTTCTTCCTCACTCTTTGCCCCGGGCTATATATAAAGGGCTAATCCCAAAGCTAGTGGTGTTAAAGTAAGGGCTGCCATGGACTTCAGGACACTGCAAAGACCTTAGCTGCTCACTTCAGGGTGGATTTTTAAAAGTTGATTAAATGACCAGAGGGGAACAGCACAGGCTGGGACACGTCAAAGTCTGCAAGTGAGCCTGCGTGCGCTTTCTTCCCCCCAGGAAGATACAAAATGTGAGGGGTTGGGACAGGTTGATGCTCACCAGTGTCCTTTGACAGGACTTATCCCCATTTGCATTTTCATGGGTGAGATGTGAAATGCTGGTTGGGTTTTGAATGAAAACTGCAGCAGTTTCAGTGCAGAATATCCAGATATGTGCTCTGGGTTGTCATGTGCAGAATCCAACTGGAGAAGATCAAAGAAAAAGGTTCTATTTTTGGGTTTGCATGTACTAATTACTCTGAACAAATGAGCAATGCATCTGAGAAGTAATCAGTAATCTTTTTTTCAGGTTTCCATCTGGTAAAACTCTTGTAGGTGCTGTAACTTCAGAATAATTTCAAGCCTGTCGTTCTCACTGAAGACTCTGAAGTTGGAGTAAACCAGCGAGTGAAAGAACACAGATTTGCTGCTGTGTCACTCGTGTCCATTCAGAAAACTACTAAAGCAACATGCCTCAGGGCTGTGAACACCTACACCCAGTAATTCTGGATATGGTGAGTTTTAGAGTTGATGCAGAAACCCCTTCGCAAACCTGTGAAGTTACACCAAGGTGACAGTTCCCTGTGCCTCTAAATCCTGTTCTGCAATGATAATAAAATGGCACAGTGGGAAACGGGGAGGGTTGTGAGGATGAAGGATGTAGGAGTCAGAATTACAATCTGGACTTAACTATAGTTTGAGTCCTACATGAAGGTTGGAGTCTTGCCATATTATATTCAAGGAGCACATCATTACTCAAGGACTCAAAATCGCCATTCCTCAATGACAGACAAACTAGCACAGACTTGCAGGCTGGTTCCTTGCGAGGCCAGTGGTGATTCTGGGGTGAACTTCACAGATTTTTGTGAAACTGAGGTTTCACATAATTCGTGACCAAGTTCCACCCACTGAATTGTGGTGTCACGGACCCATGGAAAGGAGTGGGAGCAGAACGGAAGACCTTGGAGATGTTGCTTTTTAGATGCTGGTTTTTGCAGAGTATTCTGTGCATCATTCTGAATTTAGGCTTGTTTTTGTATGAAACAATTGGCTGGCAAAATGGCTGTAAGTATTCCTAGTAGTGTTGGGGGGAAAAAAATATTCCTTTTTTTCATGGAAAACTTTGACTTTATAACTCAAACCTTGAAAATTTTAGCTGGAAACTGTGGGAGCTTCCCCAGTGTGACTTCTTGTTTTCCAACAAAAATAAAATAGCATAGATAGAAGTGGAAAGTTTCTGTTTTCAATCAGAAGGAAATTTTCCTTTCCTACCAGTTCAAATAGCTGGTAGCCTCTAGCATGTCCTCTCTGCCAGCCTTCAGCTTCCCTGTTGATCCTGGATCAGTGTTTTCCAGGAGGCAGAGGAAGTTTTGCAGAGCTAAGAAAAGTCTGTGCTTGGCCACAGCTCTTTCTGAGCATGGACAATGTCACTGGAGTATTTGCAGCCACTTTGACATGGATCTCCCAGGCACTGATAGAGATGAAACACCTGTGGCCATGAAAATGAAAGAAATCTCTTACCAGGGTGTGATCAGCAATAATCTGATTTTGAATGAGAAGGTGGCTTTTAAGTCAAGAATTATGGAAATATAAACTGGTTAACCCTCTGTTGTTGAAAGATTTGAGCAGCTGGAGGGGTGAGGTGGTGGATGGACTCAGCTGGATTTCTGCTCACTATGGTCACCTCTCAGAGATGGGTCCCCCTTTGCCTGAATGAGCCATTAGCATTTTGGGTTTGAGGTTGGAAGTAGGAATAGTGCAGGGACTGAATCAGAAAAGCTCACCCTGACTTCGGAGAAGAGCTGATCAATTTGGTGGGAATGCTAAAGGGGCTCCATGCAGTGGTCTCCCACCTCCCACGACCACCCGTGTGTGGTGTCATCATGGGCAAAGCACGTCCAGTGACCTTCGGAGAAAGAACTGCATTTCCAGGGGATAAACTGTTCCCCACATATCCCATCTCTGGCAAAAGCCTAGACTGTTAAATTAAACCCATTTTGCTAAGGGTTTTTAATGCTGCTTGCCCATATGCAGAATTATGTCTTTAAAGATTAAAAAATCCAATATAAACAAAATAAATCCAGGGAGCTGAATGCATGAATCATTATTTTAGTACATATTGTCCATTCTAATCTGCAGTCCAATTGTGAAGTCATTCAAAATGCTGCTTCTCAGTAATTAGCAGGAATCTAACTCAGAGCCAATTTCTGATTAAATGTGCTTAAAATCAATAAAACATCATGAGTGATTAGAGTCACGTGTGATTAGCCCTGTTGAACAAAGCAGAATAAGTTATGGCCTCACTTTAACTTGTCAAAAAACAGAACTGGGGGTGGGAATGAGGAGGAACAGCTGATATTTCTATAAAGGGTTTTTCCAGTTTTCTGCCTTTCTCTTTGCTCCTTTAGAAAAGTGAAAGGATTGGTCTGTTGTCTGAAAATTGCAGGCTGAAGGGGAAAGTTTGGGGTGGCTTTGGCTTCTCTCATGGGTTTGTGTAAGGATATGATGGGAATGGCATTTTTAATCCTGTGTCTTAGCTGCAAAGGATTATCTGCTTCTCCTGGCCTCATCCTTTCTCCAGCTCAACCCTGACTATTTGCAGAAGCAAATATTTTATTTATTTTTGGTTTATTTTTTTATTTTTGTTTTCTAGAAAAGGCTCAAAGATCTCTTCTCCCTCCCTGTGAAAGAGAGCAACAAAATGGCATATCCCCTGTCAGTAATGAAAATAAAGAGCAACTGCTCAAAACCAGGTGTTGATTGAAAAACATCAGAGGTTAAAGCTGCATGTCAGATGGTTTCTATCCATCACACTGCCATGAATCAGGGGGACTCACAACACTCCCACCCCAGGGTCCCCTGGATACACACCACCATCTATTTGGGGTCCAGCACAAGGTGCTGTCGATGGAAAGGGTTTTCTGAGTGAGCAGCTTTCGTCAGCATGCTCCCCCATCACAGCAGCTCGGGGCTGGGGTGTGGAGATGTGCCAGCACCCGGCTGGGAGGGAGACGGCTGAGATCTCACGTGGGGGCTGCGTGGGGTGGGAGAGCTTCTCCGGAGCCCAGAGCTTGGCAAGGCTCACCAGCAAAGCTTCCCTTGACGTCAGGAGATGGAGAACAACACTCATTTATAGCTATAGCTTCTTCTCTTACAGCTGTGTGACCACATCCCCACCGGCTGGACCTTCAGAGAAAAATCCAGCTGGATTACTCAGTGCTGCCTCCAGATCCGGCTCTCACAGTGGTGCTGCTGGGGCTGCTTTCTTCCCATCTCAGTGAGCAGAACAAAAGCCCCACATCCACGATGTCCACATGGCAGTGGGTGCAGAGGGGAGGCTTGGGAAGTGTTGTTCCCAGTGTATTTCTGCTGGCAGACTGTGTTCAATTGTATTGTTTCGAGGCCTATTTGAGAGGACATTGTTTATTTCCAGAGTACATCCGCATGCTCGTTTCCTGCTCTCGGCAAAGTCCTGGACTTCCACCAGTAAAGCTCAGGAACTTTGGGGAAAATCTGATTATTATTATTTTTTAACATGTGTGTAACCCTGGAATGTTCCCTCCTGCAGAAAGAAGTTATACATGATGTTGTTGGGTCTGCTCATTCCCAGGAAACTCCTCGTGTGCCTGTCCAATGGGACAAGAGCTTGTGACTCCATGTCACACCTGGGAGATCAATGAGCTGTCACGGCAGGCTGTATTTAAGTTGGGCAAAAGACCTACAGGGAACCTTCTCCTAAGAGGAGTCCTGCTGTGGCCAACCCCACCCTCCACAAGCACCATGCTGAGCTGTGAGTTGGTGTTTCTTCCAAAGGAAATGGTCTTGCAAGCCTCTGGTTGGAATGAAAAGGCAAAGAAGGTTCATTAAATGGTGATCTTGAGTCAAAATTAGCAACACGGACTTAGCAAGGGTAGGTTGTGCATCATAATGTGCTATTTGGGGTGTCAGCACTGCCAGCATGGGACAATGCCCCTGGTTCACCCTATACAAATTTCCTCTCTTTTATAGGTTTTCTTATTCCTTTTCTTGAAAGCTGCTGGTCTTTCATGGCAAAAATAGTACAGAATCAGAGGAGCAGATCCTCAGCAGATGTCCGTGTCAGTAGCTGGGTTGTCCCCAAATTATAGCAGCTGAGTCCCAGGGTCTGCTGTGCTCTGAGAGATAAATTATCCTGCACTGACCTCCTGGATCCAACCTCAACATGGGACCATCTGTGCTCATCCTTGGTGCCACGGCATGTATGGGGAGAGCTGCTGCTCAAGGTGGTCAGAGTCAGGACCATCCAACACAGGGTGCTGAAAAAAACCCAGAGCTGAATGTGAGAATTACATAAATCAGCTAATTATTCCTCTCCCTGTGCCCCCTGTGCATAGTTTGGTGTCTGAGTTGGGGTTTTTTGCTTTTCTCCAAAGCAGCTGGAGATGGGATGTTGTACATGGTGTGTTATTGCTCCTTATGGTATTAAAGAAAAACATCTCAAGTGCTGGTTGGCATGTTTTGATTGTATGTGAGGGTAAAATGAGTGCCAGATTTGGAGCAGGGAAGACGTTTTCCTACAGATCAGATTAGCAGGAGCTGCTGGGGGAGTGAAGCAGGGAAGTGAGGAGCTGGAGAGTGGGGGGAGCACTGGAGAGAATCTCTCTCTTGGAGTTAATTTGGCATTTTCACTGAACAACTCCCCACTACAGAAGACCAGAGCCCTTGGTGGTTCCTTTTCTCTCTTCCTTTGGTGTTACTATTTGTGGCTTTATTTATTTGTCCTTAAGCTCGTTATGGCATTTTTGCAAAGTGTTTTTGTGGCTTGTGTTGAGTGAGTGTGTGCAGAGCAGTGTTCTCTGGACTTTTGGATTAATGTTTGTCATATGATTGCCTGTGATTTCATGACCTCTGTGGCTGAAGTGAGCCCTGTGGGTTTTTTTATGTATGTGCAATTTAGCTTTTAATTAAGGCCTTGTTATCCAGGGAATTGCAGCTCGGTTGGCTTGCATGCCCCAGGGTTCTCCTGGCTTGATACTGGAGTAAGGTAGCCCATATTTGGAAATATTCAGCTTGTTTCTCTCGTTTCAGTTTTCCAAGCTGTTTGAATTAATCTTCAGTCTCCTTTTCCAATGTTTACTGAAGAACAGCAGTTTTTTTTTAACACTCCCTTGTATCACACAGTGTGATCAGCCTAGCTCAGACAATGCACATTCATGCTGGGGTCTGTTGCTCATTTAGCAGTCTACAAACTACTAATGAAGTGCAGATGCATTGGGGAAGATCATCCCTCCACAGATGAACCCTGGATCGGGATGCACTGAGGAGCCGTGTCGTGCAGCTCACAGAAGCCAGTTGCAGGCATCACAGGGAGAGTAGTTTTACATCTATTTATCTTCCTATTTACTCCTTTTTTTCTTTGCTAAATGGCTCATCCATGTCCCTGAATTTAGCTCTAAAATACATATTATCCATGGGCATAAGGTCTGCCTTATTGCAGGAAGGCGGGTGGTTTCTGTTGGTGTGGTTTTTGGGTGCTCAGGCTGTATCATGTGCACGGGATCCATTTCCAGAGTTGACTTGCTTTTCATGCATTCTCTCTCTCAGTTGTCTCTAGGATACCCAAAGAATTTAGGAGCTTTGACAGGCACCTGGCTGCAGATTAATTCCAGATGACCAGAGCAGACAGATACCAGACCTTCGTCCTTCTCCTTTCCCTCTTCGTCCTGCTGCTCCCCAAAACAGGAATTTATTTGACAGTAAGTTCCCAAGATGCCACTGCACTCAGCTGTCTTACTAAGGCAACATAAAGATTACTATTAGCAGGTTTTCATACATCTGTTTTGGAGTCATTTAGCATAAGGGCAACTCAAGCTGAATTTTATGGCTGTGGTTTGGTATGTAATTCTGGATATCACATTCCGTTTCTATGAAGAAGTAATAGAGGTGCTTCAAACATCCACATTTCAGTATCAAACCAAATTATGAAAACCAGAAGGTGTTGAGATGTTTGTAGCCAATACTTTTATTGACAAAATGCACATTCATAAAACCAGGATATGAGCTCAGATTTGGTGCATTTTACAATTCCCTTGTATGTAGGTGGGCTCCAGCCCCTCCATCTTGGTCCAGTTTTAATGGTTTAGTGTCTTATTCTTAGAGTGTGCTCCTCACCAACACGTGTTTTAAAGCCGTTGATTTATGCCTCTTGTTTTCCCAAGCTCAGTGGTGAGATGTTGACCTGGGTACTACACTAATCTAATAATCTTTAGAAACAGTTTTGGGGTGTTTAATATTCTCACAGTGGCCAAACTCTGAGATCAGTCAGCTGTAATCATCACACTGGAGCATGGTCAAGATACAAAGTTTGGCCTGGACCCTGTGGCCATCTGGTTGCAGGGAAACCAGCTGCCTCTTGAGCTAAAAATGCCCTTCATCCATCATGATAAATCCCCTTTTCTACCAAAACACCTTCATTCTGTAGCCTGCACATAAATGGCCATAGTCTTCAAATAGGGTCACTGATGGCATTTTAGGTTTCACGTGGCCTCTTGGAGAAAACTCACACCAGATACCCTGGCAATAAGCTGGGGTGGATTTGCCAGACCTTGCAGAAATCCATGACCAGGTATGTGAACCTTGATGGCGTCACCTGGGAAGGCAGGTGCCTGTGAATCATTTGAGCCAAGGGGTGTAGAAAGGCACCTGTGAAGGGACTGGATTCTCTCAAAGGAAAGGCATATTCAGAGCACTTTTAAAATTTATTTTTCTGATACAGGATAGGAGCCATGTCTCCTGACATTGACTTCTCCATCGGTTGTTAATTGAGGAAAAGAGATGCTTGGGATGCAGGAATTATCCCCTGCTAAATTCAGATGCCTCAAGTGGCTCAGATAAATCATTATTTACTCACTCATTTCTCTCCATTGATGCTAAAGGGAATCTAGACCACTAGCTCCAACACAGACATCAACCCTGGAGACATCTAACATCCGTGGAGATGTGAATCTCAGCTGGGTTGCCTCTGCCTCTAAGCTTGAATACAAGAAAAGGGAAGCCAGGCTGAAATCAAAGGCAGTTGAGACATAAAACAGATGCAAAATGTCAAGAAAGATAAAAGCCAAGAGATGGCCCATAGTCCTGGGAAGCCAAGGGCACCTATCTGAAAATGAAGCAGTAAAACAAGAAAGCAGCAGAGAAAAAGTCAGGGTTGAACAAATGCAGGAAGATAAAAATTTCCTTTCAACACCGAAAGTAACAGTTTCTAAAATCCACCTTCTCTGTCCCTCCCAAAATGTAAATGCTCGTAGTTACCCCAATGAAAATCTGGAGCAGTTTTGTGGTAGTAAGTAGCAGATTCTTGGCTACTGGAGCCTCAGTGTGGCAGATGGGTTTTTTGGAAAATGCCACTTGCGCAGCCCAGCTGGTAACCACAGCTGAGATCTCCCTGTCGGAGATCTTAGAAGTCAGCGGCTGCATCGGCTTTGATTTCTCTGCAAACAGCGGCTGGGCTGCTGGAAATTGCACCCAGGTGTGAGGTGGAGAGGTCAGACTTGGCCAGCAGTTCCCTGGGTGATAACTGACCCACTTCAGGCAATTCAGGCAATTAAAACCCCATGTTTACCACAAGAATCATCTGCATTAACTGTGATATTGCTGCAACATTTGGCAAATAATTTTTGCTTTTTTAGGTGATCTATTAAAAATCTTTCCTCCCCTGGGTTTGGATGATATTTAGGCCCATTTTGGCTGAGTGTTGGGCACCTCTTTCTGGCACTTCCCAAGGCCCCTTGCTTTGGAAAGGCCGATCTGCCTTTAACAGCCTGCTGTTAAACCAAGCCACATGTAGGCATTTTCCACCTCCCAACAGGAGAGGCTGGCATTTAGAAATAGTCCCCTTCTGAATCACACAAGAAACTTGGAATATTAAACAATTTTATTGAATAAAAGGATAGTGGATTGTTTAGTCTGACATGTGGCAAAATGAAAAGCAGTCAACAATTTCCCTCAAAAGTAAACAGCGCAGAACAGGGGAGCTCTGCTGGGGCTGTTGTTGAAATCTTCATGCTCCCAAAAAATGTGGAAGGCATGTTATTTCCAGATGGAGGGGGAGAAAGTGTGTGGCATGTCTGACCAGTGGCACTTGTTTCTGACTCGGAAATATCAGCTGGGTTTTGACTTTGTCTCTGCCGAGAGTTCAGTATTGTCTGTATTTCAATTTTTTTTTCTTTCACCAGGTCTCCCTGTACACAACAATAAATGGAGGGACCTCCAAAGTGTTTTCAGTGTCACCTGCAAGCTGACTTTTGTATCTTAACTGTCCTTGAGATCTAGAAAGCAGAGCTTTCCTTGTACCATCTGATCTGACTGCTATTTAACCCTCCTTTTCCAAGTTTCTGTGTCCTCAAACTTTGTCTCTAAAACTTACTTTTTGTGCCCATGCCATATGCACACCCACCTGGATGTGTTATGTGCTATGTTATGTTTTATGCTGTGCTAAGTGCTATGCACACACACCTAACCATGATGTGTTATGAGTAGAGATAGCTGTGGATTTTCCATCCTGTCATTTTCCAACAGAAAAAGTACATTCAAAACACCATGTTTTGCTGTTGCAAAATAGAAATCCCTTTCCCCCTGGATGTACAGCCCCCAAATAAAGCCAGCATTGTGAAGATTGAAATGAAATATTTTATTCAAGGATGTATTGATTGTAATTAGAGTATTTATAATGTTTCAGCTAATTGTTTTCTTTTTCATCATTTCAGCCAAGTGTTGAACTGCTTTTGCCAGTGGTGAAACCAGAGAATGTGAGAGCCCTGGTTCAGTCCTGAATCTTCTCATGAAGATGACCTCATGCTTCACATGGTGTGCAGTGGTCACAGCACTGTTACAAGTGATGGGAAGTGGCATTTGGCCAAGGCCACAGACCTATGGAAAAGGAAAAAAAAGTCCTGATTTCAAGACTGGCTGGGATTTGATGTTTTATATCACTGCTGCCAGAGAAAAAGGCAGGAGCTGGGCTGCTCCTGAAGGTTTGGGTCCGTGAGATACTTCCCATTGCCTGTGGGAGCACTGGAGGAGGTCTTTCGTTTGCCAAAATAGCCTTTTTGAGTGTTTCTATTGAGAGGGGAGGTGTAGTGTCCTTCCTATTGCCATTTCTGCTTTAGGGAAGACCAAAGAAGGGCTCTGCAGTGCCTTTAGTGTTGATGGAGCAGGGTCAGTGGAAGGAATAGAGTCAAGGTGTTGATGAAGAAGTTGGTTGATATGTGGATGGTCTCTATACTGATCTCTACAAACAAGCAAGGGAAGTACTTGTTCTTTTAAAATATAATTATAGAAATCATTGTTATCCAGTCAGCAACTGGAGGTGGATAGCACTGGTGGTTCTGCTTCGCTTTCAGAGCCCTAAAACACTTTTCAGCACAGGGTGATCCTGCTGCTACCTGTAGGAGCTCACAGTCATCCTCTGATCAGTTCTCTCCTCGTCTCCCTAAAAATGATTAGTGGTTTGTCCTTTCTGTTGTACTTCTCAATTACTTCCTTTGCAGCAGCCCAGAAGAGCAGGTGATTCCTGCTCACAAGTCTCCAAGTGCAAAATGGTGTGGCCAGGAGGGAGGAAAAGAGAAGTAACTCCAGCTGTACTTTAGTCAGATTGTTGAGAGGGACACCAGAAGACAACAATGCAGAAAGCTTCAGTGAACACTCCATTTGTGCAACACTCAAGTAACAAGTTAAATACAACTACCAGACAGGCTGTATTCAGGGGGTTGCTTACATGGCATAGGTACTGGGAATTAGATCTAACCAGTGAAGGGAAACAGTTTTAAACTTTTTTTTTACTGAAGTTGTATTTTCCAAGACAAGTCACCCTATGGACTTCACTGGAGAGGTTTTTTAAAGCTTGAGTCATAGATCTGTGGGTAAAGCATAGTTCTGAAAGTCAAGAAACATGTTCTCCTCCCAGCTCCATGGTGATTTTGCTGCACAACCACAAACAAGTAAAGTCATGTACCTTGTTTGTGCATTCAATCCACCTTTAACCCTTCTTAATCTTTCACCTGGCTTCAAAGTCCTCTGGACCAGCCAGTGAGCAGCAAACTTGCCAGAGTAGAAGATGTGCTTGGACAATGCCCTAAGGCACATGGTGTGATTTTCTGGGGCTGACTTGTGCAGGGCCAGGAGTTGGACTTAGTGATTATTGTAGACCCCTTCCAACTCAAGATATTCTATGATTCTAACCTGTGCCAGCCAAAGTGTGAGGGTTAAAGCTCATGCCCTCCACAGTGAACACAAACTGAATGGCAATACACTATCAGAGATTATTAAGTTCCTTTCTCACCCTCCATTTTATGGGTTTTAGATGCTGTTCCCTAACCAAAGCAAGAGTTACTTAGATTATTTAATTCTCACAAAGGAGATTAGTTGATTGGTTTGGGGGTGTGTAACAACTAGATAATATAGAAATGCCAAAAATAATATTTCACCATTGTTTCTGCGTGTCAAAACTTCCTTCCCAAAATTCTCTGTCTGCTTTCCTGCCAGAAGCCCTCACCAGAGTTTCTTGCTGGAGTTTTCCTGCCAAGAGATCTTGCTATTGTTTATGGTTATCACATCTCTTCGAACATCATCCGTGCCAAGAAACCACGTACAACCTCCTCTGAACACTACAAAAGTTGAGGAAATATTTTGGAAAATGAGGGAGAGGAAAGGGACGGAAGGAACTGGTTACAGGTAAGGGCGCATCTCTCGCCCCCGCCTCTCCCTCCCCCTGTTCTCGGGCCCCCCGTGCTGCCTGCCTGCCACCCGAGACTGAAACTCTGCCGGCCTGGAGAACTGAGACCCGCAGTGCCACACGCGTGAGCGACACCTCATCCTTCCACCCTCCCACGGGCCGAAAGCTGCGGCTGAGCCGGGACCCTGCCCGGCCTGGGACACGGCTCAGCGTGAGCAGCAGGAGCGCATCCTGGCTGCAGTCCAGAGAACTAAGCTGCTAAGGCAGCCCCCCCTCCCCGCTGCGGCTAAAAGATAGCATTGAAAAGCGTCAGAGACAGAGAAAAAAACCCAACTGCTTCTTCCCTCTTGCTCTCCACGCCCCCCACCCCTCTCGGCTGAAAAGGTAGCTCAGTGGTACCTTTCCTATGCTTCTAAAAGTAATCTTAGCTTTTTCCAACCTTTTCTTATTTTTTTCCTCTTTCTCTTTGCACCTCTTAGCAATTAATAAAATAAAAATATCGGGTTTGGTATCAACAGATAACTTGTATGAGTTTTAATTTTGCACAGGGGCATATTCGAATCTGAAGTTCTTCCTGCAACATTTAAGCAGATTGTAACAGGGTGGGAGGTGTTTGTTTTGTTGCATTTTTTCTTTTTCCTATAAATAATTCTCTTTTTGCATCGAGGAATTCTGGAAAAGGAAAATTATCTATTCCATAACTACAACCCTAGCTATGATGTAGATATGTCCTCTGAAAATTACTTCAGCCTTCAGAAATGTCTATTATGGGGAAAACATAACATGACAGCTGCTTTGTGGTATTTAAAGGGCAAAAGCACCTAAGCTATTGCTCCCCTGACTTCTGTTTCCAGTGAGTGAAAAATATCTTACAGACAGAATATTGCTGATCTCCAAACACAGCACAGAATTGTTGTTTGATTCTTATTCTCTAACAGGGATGCACCAAAAATAGAAACAGCTGCATCTTTCAATTGGGCAAAATTTGAATAATGTTGCTGTGCTGGAAATAAAATGGAAAAGCCACATGGAGCGAGGGGTTTGATCTGGTAGGTGCAAATGAGACCAAATTTCAGTATTCTGTAGCATATATAATTCTAGATTTTCATGACCCAACACTCAAGAGCATTTGAATCTGGGGTTCTAATTTCTTCTTATAAAGAAAACAACATCAACAAAGATGCTTTACACTGCTCAAGGAATATTCTCACCTGCAGATGCTGTCAATAGACAGATGTAACAGGCCAGAGATTGCCAAATGATATCAATGAGATGTTAGGCCAAGAAAGTAAGACAGCTGCTCTTCTTCCTTAATCCTGTTCATTTGAATGATTTTACAGGTTTTAATAAATTTACTAAAATCAGTAGCATTTTTCCAAGAGTTATAATATTAAAGTGCCAGGCATTTGAGAACACCTGCATGCTGTAATTCTGGGGGGTTATAAATCTCTCTTATATAGAAAGTAACCCTCAAAACCAGGACCCTGTTACTGTCCTTGCTTGTAAGACTGAACCTGCAGGTGTTACTTCACATGGGTCTTGGACCTGCTACAGGTCCCTGGCATGCAGCAAAGCTGTTATTTAGTAAACAAATTCTTCTGAACAAGTCAAGCTGAAAGCAATTTCTGCATATGAAATGTATAAACTGAGTGGGTTTGGTCTTGCAGTACCTAAGTCCAGGTCCTGGTGTGGGAACTGATTGCTGTGATCGCCCCACACAGGGCTCTTTGCTGTGCTCCATAGGAGACAACAGCCAGGGAAACAGGGCTTCAGTGCTGTTACAGTGCTGTGCCAGAGTGAGTTTGCTCCTCCAGGTCTGTCTAGGCTTTGGAGGGTCCTTCTCACTTGGTCTGCTGTCAATGCATGGGCTCACACCTGCGTTGCTCCCATCCTCCAGTTCCTCCTGGTTCCTGCAGGTCCCTGGGGCCTCCCAAAGACTGTCCCTCTGCAACATTTACATCTTTCACATACTTGGGCTCATTTGTCATGTCCCTCCCTTTACTCATTGCACGGTGATGCATATTTACTAATTCTAACATTTCCTCGTTAGTCATTCCCTCCAGGCCCATTAATCACTATAAATTCCCAAACGAGAGGCTGCAGTACATCGTTCCTTCCAACAGACAGCTGACACGTAGTAATTAGGCAGCTGAACATAAAAATAATGAGGCTGAGGCTCCCGCAGATCTCCTTCCCCCTCTCGGCACCTCAGGGGCAGCCTCTCTGCAGCCACCACTGCACAAGCTGCTCCCCAACACGGATGTGCCTGTTTCCCACTCTTTACCCCCAGAACCTGCCCTCTGATCCATTGAAAAGGCACATGAGCATTTAGCTTCGTGACTTCTGGCGGTGTTTTTCCATGCAACACATCAACACAGACACTGAATTATTTAATCTCTCTGCCTCCCCTGTTTCCCCATCATGCGGGGACTGGTCCAGCTCCCGTTGTTCATCTCTACCTGCTGCTCCAGAAAATCCTCACGCCAAGCTGCCCTGCCAGTTTGCCAAAGCCTCTCTAACCCAGAGCACACTCTGGGAAATAAATGCATCTCTTCACAATGGCTCTACTCCTTGAAATAAATGGCACGATTCAGGCAGGGGTTTGACTGCCATGTGCAACGCAGAAATGGCCTGAGAGACCAAAAGGCTCTTTGTGTCCAGCCTAATTTCCTGTTTTCTTGTATTCTCCCTCCTCTACATAGTTAGGGAGCAGTTCTGCAGCCTTTTTTCCCTTTTATTTTTTTCTTTTGTGTGTGTGTTTGCATGTGTGGTGATCACTTTTGTTTGCCATAGAAATACCTTGGAAACGGAGCACCCACGGAGAGAGGCACAGCACCATCCACTCCAAATTACACTGTAGTGTCCAGCATCACTGGCCAAACTGCAGTTAATGGGAATTATGAAGAAACTCCCCCTGCAGCTCTTTTTCTCCTTTCTGAAGCAATGTGTCTTGGCTGCATTTGGCTTTAAAAGACCCTTGATCTGCTTTGTTTATGGTAATTTCTTTATTCCTGTGAGAGAGAGAGGGAAGGCAGCACCGAACTGATATTGTTCTGGGACTGCAGATGGGCAGATGGTTTGAAAAAACGATTGCAAGATTTCACTTGCACTCTGGGCCTGTCTTTCACATTTGGGTGCAAAGACCAAGTTTTGTCTTCTGTCACAGGGAGCCTAATTTAGATTGCCTAAAACTTGAAATCAGTTTGAAGGCAAATCCCCAAGGTCAACGACTCCACAGATTTGGAGGTTAAGGAATTGAGGTTAAGAACTGACAAACGAGGATGCCAAGGCAAGATTATGGAAATGAGGATCTGTAGCAAATTCTCTCTTGTTTCCCCCTTGTAACCTCCTAATGACATTAGTGCCTGTCTTTGACAGTCCCTTCTCAAAGGGGAACTTACTTGAGCACTAAAGACGCTTTTATGAGTCCCAGAGACACACAGGAAAACATGTGGGCAAATCTGCTAAGACCCAGATATGGGACACAGTCTTTAAAAGCTCTGCACTGACTTAAAAGAAATGACCTGAAATAAGGGAGAGAGCAAAACACAGTTGGCAGGTGGGTTCCCACCACCATATCCCCATCCCGGTCCCTGGGCTGAAAACAAACATCCTTTTCTACTTCCACACTGCTGAATGCACACAGTCAAAAATCCAATCTTTGCATCTCCCCAGTGAGCTGGAGCACTTCCACTGTCCCTTCTCGCAGCTGTGAAGCAGCAATTCAGAGGGATTGCGGCCAAGATCATAAAACAGCACCTATTAGCACTGCCTGCCCAGCCCAACCCACCCATCTCCTGAGTCCTCCGAGTAAGTTAGCATTTTGTGTAATGCATGTTTCGTTTTGCTTATCCTATTCACTGCTTGGAGGTTGCTGAACTCATTTACTCCAGGGAAACTTTCTGGACACCTGGTCCATGGCTGGAAAATTTTTTTCTGTAAGTATCTCACCTATCTTCACCAAGCAATATTGTGTGAAACGTGCACTGGATTTATTTCTCCAGGTGGTGGTTCTTTGGCTAAAACACATGACCCATGTTTTACTGCAAGGCTGTGTCTCAACCCATGTATCATTTGGTTGCTGCAAGTGAGGTTTCCTCCTAGAGTCAGTGTAGCACCAGGCCTTTCCTCTCTCTTTTTCTCCTGATCTTGCCCACAGTAACTACTCAGAGAGCTGACCAGGAACAGCTGGATGGATAGGAGGCATTTAATGGAAATGCTTTTACTTCCCCATCAAGTCAGTGAACTGAGCCATGGTGCCCACTCCTTCTCACCTTCTTGTTTGTAGGACTTTTCTAATGATGATGATGAGCTCAGGCCCATTTCTTGCCTGTGATTAGATGACAGAAAGCAAGGTGAACTAGCTCCTTTTCTTTTAATATATTAGCCAGTGATGGTTAATGAAAGCTGAAAGATAATTTTTAACTGTAAAGTGAATAAGATACAGCCTTAAAGGGCAGTAAAGCATCCCTGTGGATGGAGGCATTAAGTATGGATAAATAATGTACACGGCTATTTGGGAAGCACCTTATTCACCTGCCTAAAAGGCCTGCCATCCTATTGATCTCAGACGTAAGAATTTATGGCCTTGTTATGAATTTTCTGATGCCTCAGGTCCCTAACATTGAAACATTCATTCAAAGTAGCTATAGCTTTACAAATAGATTATTTTTTTTTTTCAGAAATAGAGTTTTTCCATCTGTTTGTTCCATTTTCCCATCTGTTCCTCCAGCCTCATAGTCTTGTTCAACCTGTTTACAAAGATTGCCTTTAAGTGAAAAATATATATATATATATATATATATATATATATATATATATAATTTTTTTCCATTCCAAGACAATTGTTTCTTTCCCAGTGATTTGATTTGTTCTTAAACTGCCTCTTAGTTAGACCAGGAGCTGGACTGGATTTGCCTCTGTATTTGTCTGAGGCACAACTAAGCACCCTTCTAGAAGTGATCATTTTTGCTACAGAAAGAACACAAATTCTCATCTCTCCAGGCCACCCAAAAAGTGATCTTTGATTTGTCAAAATAATCCTTTAAGCAGAGGAATTGAGAGCTTGGAAGATATCCAAAAATGTGTTAATCTACACTTTTTTAATTTCTCTTTTTATGTTAGGAGAGGGGAACTAATAATAAGCTTGTAAATCTTGCGGTTAAGTTTAAAGAAAAATGCTTTGGGAAAGTTTTCTAGCCTTTTGCAAGACATTTTGTTTTTATTCCTTCTGTCTCCACAAGACTTCTGCCTTCTACCGTTTGCCAGCAGGACTGGAAAAATTCTACTAGTCCTGTCATCACAAGGGACGACTGTGGAGTTGTTTTATTGTTACTCCTCTCCTTCTGGTAGGATGAGATCAGACCCTCCATTTAGCTGAAGACAAGGCATCTTCTTTTTCATTCCAGATGTGCTAAACTACTTGTAGACAATAAGGGACTTTGTCATATTCAACATGAAATTCAACACTTTGTTGGGAGTTCATGAGCTTTTGAAGGCTGCTGTGCTCCACCTTTCAGGTGAAAGGGATCACAGAAAGCCTTTGGGGCAGAGGAGACCCCAATTCCTTGTTTCAGTGCAGAAGGACTTTCCCAGAAAGACTCAGGGCAAGCACTGGCCTTCCAGACTAAAGGCAACATCTCCTTTTTTTAAAGGTTTATCAAGAGCATCTTGCTCAGACATAAACATGTTGGGGAGGGGGAGAAGCCTTTTGCAGCAGCCCCTCCTCTTGCTCTTGGTGGTGGCTTTATTTCAGTGTGGTCTTCTGGCCAATAAGCAGAAATGAGCTATAAACTTCCCTCCAAGGGCAGCTGTTTGGGCCATGGGATTTTAGGCACTAGAGGCCAGTCCTGAGTGTTTTATTGCAAGGCTTTGCCCTCCAGCTCAACATAGAAAGTTTATCCATTACCAACCTGTGCTTGTTTGGCTCCCTTTGTTCCCAGAAAACAAAGGCTCTGTGTTCACAGCTAAATTCCCTCATCCAAGTATTTCCTATAACAAAACAAAGGCCTGCTAACTAAGAACCTTTCTCCCTCAGGGAAATGCTGCACTCCCCCATGCTTACGGAATGCAACATTCCCTTAGTTCCCTGATTTTGTTACTTTTTACAGTTCAGTTTCCATACGCTGCTGCTCATGTGTGGTGCCAATGCTGCTGGTGATGAATTTCTTGCAGAGCTGACTTGAGCAATGTCTCTCTGTAGTAATCACTCTCTGTCTCCCCAGCGTTTAGCTGAGTACATCGTCTCCAAGACCTTTCACCAAGCATCCATCAGCAAGGAGTTCAAGCTAAGCAAGACATTACCCAGTTCCAGAGGCTGAGCAAATCACATGCCTATGCTGTAACTAATTATTTCTATTGGCTGATTGGTTTTTAATGCATCTGTTTTACAGGTAAACAGATTTATCTTAGGAAAGGAAAGGTAATAATAGTGCTGGATCTTATTCATTTCCTTCCATCAGAGATGGAAAGGTTGAATGGTGAAATAGGTGTAAGTTAGTCATACAATTCCTTGATTTTTGCACCTAGGCAGTATGGGCATCTGGGATTGCTGGGCAAGATTGGAAAAGCCTGAAAAAAATTGTGGAGCTTCCTAGCAGAACTCCATGAATGGATGACATGAACCATGTGGTCTCCAATTCTAACTCATCATGAACCTCTCATTTTAGAATAGAACTTTTTCTAATTGACAAATTCCCTGGAAAAGGCAGTTTCTGGTGCCCTCACATAGATTCTACATTCAAACAGCACAGGAGCATCAGCTATTTGTGATGTTCCACTCACCCTTCTGATTCCAGATGCAAATCTGTCCATGGATATTTTGCAGACATCTCACCAACTGCTCTGGCAACTGTGGTGCTGTTTGTACAGTGGTTCTATTGCATAAGCACTCAGAAATGTCTCAGAGCACACAACCCACCCACCAAGAAGATCCGAAAAAACTGTGCTTGACCCGAAGTGTTTAAGACTGAAACACCAGAAGGGTGGATGGAAGCACAGGAGACAGAAAAGCACTGCTCACTGGTACAATTTAGATACAACCAGGGGCTTGTAGGAATGAAACGGACCCTGGAAAGCCCTTTCAGGCTTACAAACTAAGGAAAGGGAAGAAATTCACAAAGTTAAAATTCTTGAAGGGAGATGTCATATACGTATGAGGCAAGACAAAGCCATGAGCAAAAAACACTGTCTGGGTGATGCCCTTACCCACACCACTCCTGTATGGTTTTTGAACTTGTTTTCAAAGAAATGTGGGTCTTAAAAGCAAAAATCTAAGGCTAGAGATATTCAGAAGTGAGAGTGGCTTCCTTCAATTTAATACAGCCAGCCTTGGAGACCTGAACCAGCATGAACCTACCTGAACCACCAAGTGCTCAGCAGCGTCCATATATAACAGACCTGCTCAGGGTGAAAGGCTGGCTCCTCCATTCCTGAGTTTTTCTGCTTTGGAAAGACCTTTCTTTTTCTTTCTCCCACTAAAAAACAAAAAATACTTTCAGTGTAAATTTTACCAGGACCAGGTTTTCCTGCCTGCCCTCCATGGGCTCGGAAATGGAAGAAGAGCTTTACCTGCTGCTCGCTGCCGTGCAGGAGGCACCATGAAGGAAACAGGACCCAGCCGTCTGGTGGCAGCTTTTTCGGCTGGATTTCGACTTGCCTGCCGGGCTGGGGTTGCAGCTGGCTGGCCTGATCTCCTTCCCTCCCACCGGCTCTCACTGGGAGCAGAACATGCCTTCTCCTGCTGATTTCTGCTTGCCATATTGATTGCAGCAGGGTATAATGGAGACAAGTCAGGCAGAAAGCCAGCCACCCTTGGGAATGATTAAAGAGCAAGCAGAAAAGGATAGAAGTGAAGAAAAACAGGCTGACACTTAGGACGTGGTGGATTTGGAGCAAATTATGCCCTTTTCCCCACCTCACCCCAGCGAGGTGCCGGGGACGGTGCAGCGGCACCTCTATTTCAGCTCTGCCCAAAAGAAGCATCATATCGACCCCCATGTACTCGGGGAACAAAATCCCCAGAACGTGTACAATATCCCTATTGTGCATGGATTTGCAGCCTGATTATTCAGAGCCTAGCCAAGGAAAGGTAAGGCTATGACCCATTGTTTTCCTGCGATCAATTCAATACTGTCATTTGCATTTAAAACGCTCCGAATTCGCACTGTCAATATGCCAAACAGCTGCTCGGGCTTTTCAGCATTCCATGGTGACAATCACACTATCGTACATCATTGGCACCAGGATTTGCAATACTCTCAGTGTCAAAATTTTGTGAGGTTTTTTTTTTTTTTTTTTAAGAGGGGAAAAAAAAAATCCTCCCCTCCCCCCAAAATACCCAAACCTGTGAAAAATCCACTTTTAAAATGATGGCGTTGGATGCTGCTAAGCAGGCCCTCACAGATGCCAACATATCAAAATTCATCTCTTTTCTTCCTCTCCTACAATTAAAAGGTAGTTAAGAAAGAGGCTGTTCCTGATAGACCCACCTTCTGTTTTCTCCTTTGTATGCGTATTATTCATTAGCAGTCTAATAAGAGTTTCAAAATGCTCTGTGCCTCTGCCAGCAGGGCATATGTATGTAGACATGTGCTTGTGACAGATAAGTACATAAACAGCATATTGGCACCAGAAAGACATCTGTGCCTAGAAAAACGCTTGTGATATGTACATAAATGACATTTTAGCTCTAGTCAAGTCCTTGTGGCTTTGAGAGGAATATGTGACTGTACTCTTCTCTGTGAATACTGAAAAGGTGCGCCTCAGAAGGGAGAGTATTCCGGAGGTTTGCGGGAAGCCGGAGGAAGGGCTGGGATGCGGGAAGCCGCCCCGTGCGAACAGCCGGGGTTGCAGCCCCGGCTGTGCCAGGTTGCGGCAGACGGTGGGAGAGCCTTGCCAGGGGGATGGTGGGCGGCTGCCGCCGGCAGTGCCTCGGGCTCGGCCCCCTCGGGGGGAAGCACCCGGCACCCCCAAATCTCATTCCGTGCCTCCGTCTGGGCTCTGCCGTGCAGGGAGGCGCGGCGCTGGCAGAGGCGGCGCAGCTCCTGGATGGGAAGAGAATAAAATCTTGGCCAAAAGACCAAAAAGCCAGGGGTGATCCAGGGTCCGGGAGCACAGGGAGCGCTCCCTGCAGTGCTTTGTGCTACCTACATCTAATTATCTGGCTGACAAGTCTGAACGCGAGCTCTTCACCGCAGCGGAAAATGGACATTTTGGCCTGCTGCAGAGTGGGACTGAGCATCCCATCTTCTGGGATCCTTCCCAGATGGCACAGTGGGACACTTTGTAGGTCTACTCACACTGCTCATAATGCCTCACTTTCGCTTTACCCATTCCTGGTGACAGCTCCCTGTCTTATAGCTCTGAGTGCTGGAAATGTTGTTGTGGCCAGGAGGGTACAGGTGAGAGGTCTATGGTCCCAGGGAAATCTAGAGAATCTAGTCTGCATGAGGAAGGAGAAAGAGAACGTGCAAAACTGGAGGTATTTTAGTATTCACCACACATGCACAGCAGCAAGTATGTACTTGGTTCCCTGATTCTGGGGCTTGGAGTCAAAGTCCTCGATATATTTGAGCCCTGAGCTCCCATGGGAGCCCTTTTGTCCCTGTGAAATCACCACAAGCAGGGAACTTAAGCTTAAGAAGTGAGTGCCCGTGTCTTTCTTGAGCTTGCTCCAGGGGTTTTGGGTGTCCCAGCACTCCCCATTCCTGGCTTTCTGAAATTACAAATCTTTTCATTTGATCCAGTAAAGTAAATCCTGAAAGGAAATGAATGTCCAAAGCTGTCACTGACTCCAGGTTCATGACGACTCACCTCGGCTGGATCATGAAACAGCAGCTGCACCTGCGTGAAAACCTTCTGGGATATGGCCTTAAGACACTCACTGGGGCAGTTGTGGCTGTTCACCACCTTGCCCATGGTGAAAATTCCCCTGCTCCTTTGGGACTGACACAAAGAGGGAAGAAACAGCAAAATATTCCTTGGTGTAAGTCAGGATGGGTCCTCGGACTTCTCTGGAGCCTGTTTGTGGACATGACCTGAGCACGCGGCTCCCCGGGTGGGTGGGGGTCTCACACCTCCAACATGATGGATGGAACCACAGTGGTGGATGAGCTGTTACTTGCTGTAAAAAAAAATAAAAAGTGTTTTTGGGGAAAATTGTCTCCAGTCATTTCATTTTGCATGTGATTTTTCCTACATATGTTTCTAATCATTAAGAAATTCTGTAGCTTAAATAATGCTCTGAAAGTACGGTAACTGTTGGACTACATTCTGTTGTAACCTTATTGAATTTCACTTCTCTGGAAAAAATAATGGGATACTCTATCTTGAAAAACAAATGGTAATTGCATTTTTAACAGAATGTTTCTCTTTGTGTTTCAAAACCTTCTGCACACAGTTAGACATCTAGCCAGGGAAGAAGGTACAAAGCATATGGGCCAATTTCTGTCTGTTGGCTGTTCAAGATGCCTTAATATTCAAGCAGTGATGTGTGTGTGTCCATGCAATATGGCACAAGTTATCTACGTGGTATCCAGGAGCTCAGGTGAGGTGGTCAAAAGTTGTGTACTGGGGTCAGAGCAGGTATTCAAGAAGAAACTGGGGGAAGGCAGTTTTACATCCTGTTCCCTACTAGATGTGTGAGTTCTCATCCTCATATTAATTCAAATTTTGGTTATTTGGACCACATAAGACTGATGTTCCTGTGTTTGTGGTGCTGACCAGAGGAACAGGTTCATCTTCCAGGTGACCAGGAAGGGTCTTAACAAAACTGCAAAAATCAGAGTTGTACAACACCTTTGCACTGCCCATGCACTGCAGTGACGTGACTTCCTCTGTGCCTTGGGGATCTGCACATCACCACATGCTGAGCACTGAGTTGATTAAAGCCTGGGACCCAAAATAGCATCGTCGCGACACAGTTTGATGACATTCTGGTGTTGTTGTCTGCCGAGGTTAGGAGAGCCCTGGTAATACCGGAATGCTCTTCCTAATTTTTAGTAAATCTGGCATGTTAAGAACTTTGTGAGGGGATGCATTTGGACATGTGAAACTTCAAGGCAAAGGAATTGGCTTGAGGTTTGTGACTGACAAGACACATGTGAGTACATGCAAAATGTGCTCCTCCTGCTAAAAATAACATTTCTCCTGTCAACCACGATGCATCCACCCCCACAACACCACCCAGAAGAACACATTAACACCTTGGCTTTGCACGTAGCCCGATTCACAGCAGCCACAAGTGGTAGAGGGATCTGCACTCTGTGTGCATGCTGACAAATCATATGGCATAGCGAGGAACAGAGGAGTGAAACTGGGCTAGCAGAAGTTGACGCCTTATCATCACAGTCCCTCTGAGCATGCTGTAGGCTGACACCTCCACCAACCGAGTCATCTCCCCGATGCCAGGATGAAGAGCATGAGCCTGCTATCCTGATTTAGCCTCTGGTAAGCGAGGCTTGGCTTGCCACACCAGGAAGGCTGGAACACGAGGGTTGGTGCATTGGCATGGGGAGAAGCACAGCATGTCCAACCACCGCTGCTCGCAGCTGTGCTATGGTGACATGCAAAATACACTTCATAGACAAGTGATGTGAAATGTTTGTCCCGCTGCTCCTCCCCATTTGATGCCTAATCCCATCCAGGAAAACCTGTAAATGATATTTCAAAGAGAGAAGGGTGGGTTGCAGATAGGTATTGCTCTTTAAAAAGGACTCCTGCAACAGCTGGAGTGCAGGTCTGTCATACAGCCTGTGTGTGCTTCTAAGGTAATGAAAGACATGGACAACAAAGTGTGTAAAAATGTTGAAAAACTAGAGGATGCCAATTTTTTTCCCAATGATTGTTTCCTATGAAAATTCGCTCTTTTCTTCTAAAAAACTAAAGCTTTCTGAAAAATACTGAAGACATAGCTTCCCTGCCCATGGCAGGGGGTTGGAACTAGATGGTCTTTAAGTTGTCTTCAACCCAAATAATTCTGGGATTCTATGACAAGAAAAATTTACCATCCTTCTCAACTCCTCGCTGTAACTTCTAGGCAAATAATTTGAAAACTCGTTGCTGACAGTTTTGCTTTGGTATAAATTTAGGCTGTTTGCAAGGAAATTTATTAAAAGAAAAAGAAGAAAAAAAAAAAAAGAAAAAAAAGGAGCTGGAAACAAGTTGTAGCTCAAGTATCAGCAGGTGACATGAGATTGATTCCTCGTCACAGAGGTCACTGTCAGTGTGCTGCAGCCTTCTCCCAGGACAGCATGAAGCTTAATTCAAAGGAGATTTTCAGAGAACCCAAGAGATTTAAATGCATAAGTTGCAATCTCACAGCAAATGCATAAGTCTGTCTTCTCCCTCTCGAAATAAAGCTCCTTTAGCTCTCATTTAAGTGGCTGGGAGAGCCCTGGGCTCCTGCCATGCTCCTCTTGTCTGAACCACACCTGATGGCTCTGACAAAGCTGAGAAGGCTTTGGTGGGCACTGATGGCATCCAGCTCTTTGCAGAGGGGGCTTAGCACTTAATAGGATCAGCCTCTTAGCCACTTGTGTGCTGTCCATCACCTCAGATGCCTCACCATTTCTGAAGCTATGCAACGCCCACCATATGTAATTAGCCAAGTAAGCTGCTTTCACCTTACCTCAAATGTTTGCCATGCTGATAATCCCAGCTAGGTGTCTGTATAAAGGAGCCCCTTGTCCAAGGCAAAACGGAGGAATGCTCTGCTTTAAGGAAATTAGGGAGTTGACAGAAATGTAAAGCTAAAGGTTTGCAAGATTGCTTTCGGTTGGCCAAATGTTTTGAGGCTTTGGGGTTGTTTTTGGAGGTCCTGGTGTTCACAGTTAGTTATTCAGCAGGACGTCTGGCAGCAGCTGCACGTGGAAAAGCAGCTCACCCATGGCAAGTCCTGTCCTCAGAAAGCTACCAGAGTCTTAGCTTGTTTTGTTTCCTTTCCAATCCTTTCTTACTCCTGTTTTAGAAAATGTAACACCAGAATCGTGTCCCTCCTTGGGATGAAAACCTGTGAGTTCATCAGCCAAGATGGAGCTTCAGTTTTGGTCTGATTTGGTTTCTCTCTTGGAAAAGCTCAATGGTCGGATGCTCTTGGTATTTCTGCTCTTGTTTTTTTTGATTATTGACCTTGTGAAAAAGAGACGACCCAGGAATTTTCCTCCAGGGCCTCAGCTCTTTCCTCTCGTAGGAACCATTGTGGATTTAAAGCAGCCCCTCCATCTTGTACTGCAGAAGGTAAGAGCTCCGTGGACGTTTCTCCTACTAACAATATCTTACCTCTCCCATGACTTTTGTCGACAAACTGGGAAAAAGCAAGGGCAGCCTCTGAAGAATTACCTATATAATAACCATGTATGATAGATGACCCTTCTTGGTTTTATTTCTCACTATTACTTCCTCTTCCATGGCAGTCTGAAGGTCCAATGGAAAAGAAACCCATAATGGAGGAAGACCTACATGTTCCTCCTCTTTCTTCCCATCTGGCCATGACCATTCTCTTCTGGAGCCCAGGAAGGGCTGGGCCAGGCTGGGGGACAGACAGCAAGTGCTGTGTGAGAAATGAACTGTTGGGACTGTGAGGATCACCTCCGGAAATTTTCTTTGCTCAGAGGGTAACAATTTACCCCACCACATCTGAAAGAAACATTTAAGACCCTGAACTAACCAGCCCTGTGGCTTCTTCTGTGTTGCGGAAAGAGGCAGTGATTGTTCTTGAAAGGTTTCCAGAGCTTTGACTCCCATCAAAGCCAACAAAAGAGAGATATTTGATACATGCTGACTATGCCTCTCTGAAAAGGTGGGAGAAGTTCTGGCTTGCTGGCTGTAAATGTCCTTTCTGGTGACTATTTACATCTTGCTTTTACTTAGCAGGCTGACACCAGCTTATCTACCCTGGATTGTCACACGCTACTAGCACAGATGTCCCCTGAGGGTACCCTTGGGGAAGGCTGAAGCAGCAAGCTCAGAATATTTTGTCAATACACACAATTATTATTAAGAACATTAATCCCATTCATTTGCACACAGGCAATCACTGAAACACCCATTTGGTCCCAGGATGGTTTCATGAGTCACCACAGCAGTTCAGGGTGATTATGTGTGCCTTTCCATGTAGACTCACACTGAGAAGAGGATGAGCTCCTTGGCAGAGAGAGGATGTGACTGTCCTTTGCTCTTATATATCAGGGAGGAGACACTAAGGCTAGAAGAGACCATGCAAGGAAAATGGTTATAATTCGGACATAAATGCATTCAGGCTTAAAATTAGAAGTACATTTCTAGCCGTAAGCAGTTGGAGCCCCCTTCTAAGTGGCAGAGCTGGAGAAGACACACTACTTGAAACACAAAGCTCATGAAAGGGATAATTTGGTTTACTTTGTCCTCAGCAGGAAGAGCCTGAGCGTTGTGACCCAGGTGGTGCTTCCACCTTTTGTACTCTTTCCGTGAAGAGGGATGGAACAGATGCCCATCAGTTACAAAGCAAGTCATGTCCTTCTTACAAGTCAAATTGATGCAAACACCTGGTAAGACCCAGGTCACACCTACTAACAAATATAAGCAAACCATCTCTCCCACACTACAGCTCTCCAGCTCTTTATGCCTTCTCCAGCCTTCATGGAATAGTTTAGATTGGATGGGGCCTGCAGGCTTGGGTTTAGGTTTTTCTTAAGTCCCCTTGCTTCAAGTAGGATTAAATTTGAAGTTAGATCCCCTTGTTGAAGATCTTGTCCAGATGAGTTTCAAAAATCCCCACCTTGTTGATCTCAGAGGCCAATGATCTCTCTTTCAGCTCACTGATCAGTATGGGAACATCTTCAGTGTGCAGTTTGGAAGTCTGACTTTCGTGGTTGTCCATGGGTACCAGATGGTGAGAGAAGCTCTTGTTCACCAGGCTGAAATATTTGCTGACCGGCCAAATATTCCACTCCTCCAAGAAATATTCAAAGGCTTTGGTAAGCACAACTACCAGGATTTGGGGACAAGTCTTTTATCTATTTGGAACGATAACAATTAGAGTGAAAGGAACAGGTTGAATTCAACACTTGTGAACCGCACAGGGGAAAGTAAGAATTGAATTCAGATGAAAAATCTCCTAGGAGTATGTTTTAATCTCTCTGAGATTTAGGGATGAGGATGGGATCAAAACCAGGTCTTGATGAAAGAGGAGAAATAAATTCAAGCTGCCCAGCAAATGATATATTTGAAGAGTTTTCTCCTTGGTTTTAATTTCTTCTTTACTTTTTCTCCCTCAGTTGCATACAGCTCCAGATATGGGATGTGATGCTCCTGCCTGCAGCTCTGCCAGCAGCGTGATAGTGCTCGTAGTATTTTGGCTTACACCTTTTTTTCCCACGCGAAATGACAAAGTAGAAGATTAAAGCAAATCCATAAAGCTAAAGATCTTTAGCAGAAGCCAATTGCTCTTAAATTTTAATTCCCAGGCAAAGACATAGTTTTTCCATGTCTGTGGGCTTTGTTTGCTTTGGTTTGGGGTTTTTGTTCATGATGAACGGCTGTTTCTGAATCCTAATACTCACACATGACCCAGAGAGAGGTTTGTTCACTTGTTTTTTCCACCTACAGGGCTCATATCTTCAAACGGGCACATATGGAGGCAACAGAGGAAGTTTGTTTTAGCAACACTGAAGAGCCTTGCTGTAAATTTTGAGGAAAAAGTGCAAGAGGAGAGCCGGTACCTCGTGGAGACGATTGCGGAGGAGAAAGGTGGGGGGTTAATGTACAGCACTGTGCTCAGAGCTTCCAGCTAAACGAACAATGAGAAGTAAAACCCTTACCCCAGCATAGCTCCTAACATGCAAAACATTTCTTCAATAGCTCAAATCTCTATCTTACACTTCCAGACTGTGCCTTTTAGCATTTGTTTTAAACCTCAGGCCTCATATTTCAGTTCTTCCTTATTAATATCAAGCAAATAAATAGTAGGTGGTTATTAAAACATGCATGTTTATATGGCTAAGAAGGTGTCTCCTGTATTCTGCGAAGGAATAAAAGCAGCTCTCCTGCTATCAGGCACTACCACTCAGAGGCTTAGTTAACCTCTGCTTGTCCTTGGTTCTGCAAAGTATTTTAAAACTTGTTTAGTCAGGCTTTCCTTTTGTGTCACACAAAGATGAAGTGTGTGTTTTGCTCTTTTATGGTCCAGCTTTTAAAAACTGCCAGAGGGATATTAGTAAGAATAATTTGTATGTTGGTACATGGGTGATGTTGCACTTCAGCTTTAAATAGAAGCAGATGGGGTTGAGCTAATTCTATGGAGCTATATATAGTAAACAAGAAAGATCTAAATAGGAATGGTGAAATTATATACTAAACTTGCTCCATTTTAATTGCTGTTGCACTGAACAGGCCAAATACTCCATGTTGCCAATTGATTATAGTCCTTTATATTCCTAATCAATAAACTAATTAAGCTGCTGGTTTGGGCCTTTCTTCCCATTAGCAATGACAAATAGTGATCATGTCCATCACTCTGATATCTGAGCACCAGCCCAGTTTAATTACTTTCTTGAAGAGTGGAGAGATCAGCAGTCCTGTGCAGAGTGCCTTGCATTTCAAAGTGATGCTCCCCAGTGTAGAGACAGCAGCTCAGGGCTGGGCTGGTTTTGTTACTGAGATTAGTGGCTCATGTCACACAGCAAGGAGCTCTCCAGGCTGCTGAAATGTGTCCTGGGAGATGATGGTGCCTGCTCAACAGCCCTCCCAGGGAGCGCAGATGTGATGAGTGTCACACCACACTCTTGTAAATGTGCTTCATGTCTATGGGCCATATGAGCTGTTGCTGGAGTTTACAGTGGGCACAGTAATCTCCTCCATCTCACTTGATTTCCTTGTGGTGGGCAACTAAAGGCCAGTGCAACGGTATTTTTGCAGTGTGGTTAGTCCTGAGCTCCCTGCTCTGAGCTAAGCTTTGAGGCACCAAACGTGTTGCAGAACGCAAACTCAACAGGCATAGCATGTCATGCTTCTGATTGTTTTCTCTGGTTTCAAACCCTGCTTCTGGTTGTTTTCCCTGGTGTTTTAAACCCTGCTTGGGCAGCTCTGTGCCAATATCAGTGTCTGCCAGCAGCCTGGAGACAGGAGGAGATGTCCTTGGGAAAGGATATCACGGCCCACAAGGCCTAACTTCCACTGGGATGTTGGAAGTGATGAGGTTGGTGGGTACCCCAGGACCCAACTGAAGCCTTTAGCATCACCATGGGTGATAAGTAGGTGAAGTCTCACCCCAACTTTACAGCTGTGGTAGAGTTTTGGGTATGACTGAGACTTGAAAGAAAAAAAAAAAAGCAGCTGTCTTTACAATCATGAGCCATTCAGGCAGGAAAAGGCTCTTAAGATCATTCAGCCACCTAGCACTGCTGTGTTCACCACTAACCCATGTCCCCAGGTGCCATATCTACAAGCCTTTAAACACTTCCATGAATGGTGACTCCATCACCACCATGGACAGCATATTTCTATGCCTGACCACCCTTTTGGTGAAGAAATTCTCCCCAATATCCAATCTAAATTCCCCCTGGCACAACTTGAGGCCATTTCCTCCTGTCCTGTCACATGCCAACTGGAAGAAGAACCCCCACCTGGCTAAAACCTCCTTTCAGGAAATTCCTTTCATTTTGTTTCCTCCAGGACAACCGTTTGACCCTCACTACAAAATTAATAGTGCTGTTTCAAACATCATCTGTTCCATAACTTTTGGGAGCCGCTTCGACTACCATGACAGCCGTTTCCAGGAATTACTGCACTTGCTGGCTGAAACACTGCTACTCATCGGAAGTTTCTGGGGCCAGGTAAAGACAGTTGGATGTTTTTTTAGGTTCAGCTGCATGGAAGAGCTCAGAAAGTGGACTTTCTAAGGCACTGATATAATCTCCTTTTCCCTGTAGAAAAAGTCACGTTATAAGAAAAATGGCCAAAAGTATTGTTCTACATTAGACTGAAAACACACACAAATCTGTCATGAAAGCAAGGAAGTAAGTTAAAATAATTTAGGCACATGAGGAAAAAAAAACACTACAAGATTGTAAATGTACTCTCTGCATGGCCACATACCATGGGTCAGGCCTGATCTTTGTCCCCTCCGTGAGGGCACTAAAGAGCTGATCTGCACCCACCTCATCTGTGGCCACCTCACATTTGGTGCAATCAGAGAATTTTATCAGCAGAAAACATCTGGGCACTTCTTATCTTGTTTGTACTTGTTTACATTTGTGTAAGTAAATTTGCACAAATTGGACCTTTGTAGCAAAACTGATGTTTCTTCCTGGCAGCAAGTGGAATCAATAAACTGCCCTATCACCTCAACGATGATACCGTCTCTTTTCGAACTCAAGAAACGCTCTTTTGCTCTGTTTGATTTCTCACCAGTTGTATAATGCTTTTCCTTGGGTCATGAGCTGGCTGCCAGGACCCTTCAAGAAAATCTTCAGGCACTGGGAGAAACTTCAATATTTTGTGAAAGATGTGATTGCAAATCACAAGGAGCATTTGGACCAGTCCGAGGCGGGAGATTATATTGACTGTTACCTGAGGGAAATAGAAAAGGTAGGAGGGAAATGCCTAAAGCCACTGAAAGGTTAACCCATAGAACGAGTAGAGGAGATTCAAGTCTGTTTTGTCAGGGCTGTTTATGCCTCACGCTCCTCATGCCTTCTACTCCCTACCTCTGCCATGTCAATCTCTGGCCACAGCTGGAGCCTGATCGCTTGGAGAACACACAGATTTTTTTTTTTTCCATTTGAAAGTATTTACACTTCGTCTTCTTCCCTTTTTCACTCTGTTACATGGTGTAGGAAGACTCTCAGGGAACGAGTTCAGGTTTATATGAGAGCTCTCAGGCCTGTGTTTGCTATTGGGAAACCTGACATTTAAAAACATTACCTGCATTCAAGAGTTGCTCTATGGCATCCAGAGTGTCTTTCAAAACAGTCCATAGGGCTTAAAATTCAGTGAAAGTAAGAGCTAGGAATTTCCAAGTCCAGAGCTGGTAGATAACAAAAGAGCAGGAGGATTTAGGTTACATACAAGTGGGTTTGGATCAGGTTTTTGAAAGCATTATCCCCTCCTTAATAAGAGTTTTCATTGCCATTTTTTTCTCCTAAGTTTAAAGGTGACACCAGCTCATATTTCCATGAGGAAAACCTGTTGTGCTCCACCTTGGACCTGTTCTTAACTGGGACTGAGACAACAGCGACCGCCATCCGCTGGGCTGTGCTCTACATGGCCACGTACCCCCACATCCAGGGTAGGGCCTTTGCTTAGCCCAAAACTAGATATGTGAGTCTCAGGGAACACAGTTATTCCAGCTCTGCCATGTGTTGGATATGCCTGTGCACCAGGTATCTTACTGGGAATTTTTTGAAGGAGCAGTTGAGTGAGCTGGGAGTGTTTAGCCCGGAAAAAAGGAGGTTCAGGGGGCTCAGGGGAGACCTTCTCATACTCTACAACTCCCTGAAAGGAGGTTGTAACCAGATGGGGGTCAGTCTCTTCTCCCAAGGAATAGGTGATTGGAGAAAAGGAAATAGCCTCAAGTTGTGCCTGGGGGAGTTGAGATATTAGGGAAAAATTCTTCACTGAAAGGGTTGTCAAGCCCTGGAAGAGGCTGGAAGAGGGAAGTGATGGAATCACCACCCCTGAAAATCTTCCTAAAGAAGTATGGATGTGGTGTTTGGGGACACTGCCTGGCAGTGTTGGGTTAATGGTTTGACTCGATCAAGTCACCCTTATGAAAGGATTTTTCCTACCTTAAAAATTCTATGACTCTGTGAGGACAGGTTTTTGTTTTTTGGCTCTCCACAGAGAAAGTGCAGCTGGAAATCGACACGGTGCTTGGCCAGTCCCGCCAGCCCACGATGGCCGACAAGGAGAATATGCCCTACACCAGCGCAGTGCTGAGCGAGGTCCTGAGAATGGGCAACGTGGTGCCACTGGGGGTGCCCCGGATGGCCACCAGCGACACCACCCTGGCCGGCTTCCACCTGCCCAAAGTGCGTGGAGTCCCCCAGCCTCCAACCTACCAGAGCAGGGTCTTCACAGCCCAAATTCCAAATCTCAGCCAGAAGGGAATCAACCAGCAGGATCTTGCAGAGATATCACTGTTCTATAGAAAATACAAGGCCTCCTGAGAGAGGGTGTCATGGGTCTCAACTCCTTACAGAGGGGAATTGTGAGATCCTTATGGTGTTTGTCATGATTTTCAATTTTAAAGGATTTATCCCTTAAAATTTCATAATTTTATATTCCACACATTATGGGAATAGAGGGCCAAGAAACATGGGAAAACAAATAGTTTGGGTTTGTTAATCCCACAGAGTATTAAAAATCATCTATTAAAAATAGAACTTGATTAAAGCCAGGTAGTGGGTATTGTTGCACGTACACTGTGCTGCAATTATGAAAGCAAATATCAGATTTAGATACAACCAGCCTCTTCAATCTATATGGCTGGTTGTATCAAGGAAAATTAGAAATAAAAAATCTGGGTGTTTTCCTCCACATTGATTAGAATACTTCTCTTGCTGATGGAGGATGTGGAGATAAACTAGATCAAATCTGGGGGTTTTTTAAGGCACAATAAAACAAACTGATTGAAAAGTATTTGATTAAATGGCTTCAAATTCCTATGGTGATGCAGTGTTACCAATTTAAAGTTGGTTTATAGTAACATCACCTGTTACAGCAGCTCAAGGTGTGGATCAACACTATGGTGATACTTAAAGACACAGAAGTGAACAATCCTGTAGGTTTTCATCCTCATTTAATTACATAGCTTAGGGGGAAAAAAACCCAAAACGTTTTGCCCTTAAGAAAATGTCATTTATGCTGTGTGTGGAACAGAGCTAATAATAACCCAGTCTGACAACACGTTGGCTCTTCTCCGCCACATAATCGCCTGCTTTCCCCACCTCTCGCAGGGCACCACCCTGATGACCAGCCTGACTTCGATAATGTTCGACAAAAACGTGTGGGAGACTCCAGACACCTTTAATCCTGAACATTTCCTGGAAAATGGCCAGTACAGGAGACGGGAGGCTTTTCTGCCCTTCTCTGCAGGTAAGATGATGGATGGGGAGGCGGCTTTCCTTTTTGCAATGCTTTTATTCTTTTTCCCCCAAGACACAGCTTATAGAGTAGGGGGCACTGCTCGTGTCCAGCTTCCAGCCTACCCCCACAGTGAAAATCCCAGTCACTGTTATACTGGCTGCTTGGAGCAGGAGGGAAATCAATTTTGTTATTGCAGGATAAAAAAATAAGCCTTTTTCCTCCTGCACAAGTTGCATAACTAGGTTTTTTTCACCGTTTCCCCTCTCTGTCTATCTGAGCAGCCGCAGTTTGCTCAGCAGTAAACTTCTGGGTAAGGTTTGAGCAGATTGTGTGGGTGAACATTGCCACCTAACCTTTCCAGGAAGAAAAGCCGCAGCAGCCTGTGCGAGGCGGCGCAGGCGAGAGGACAGAGGTGGCTGGAGCTCGCTCAAGACTCTTTTGGGATATTTTTTGCTCCTTTTCAGGCAAGAGGGCTTGTCCCGGGGAGCAGCTTGCCAGGACTGAGCTCTTCATCTTCTTCGTAGCCCTCCTGCAGAAGTTCACCTTCCAGGCGCCAGCAGACGCCACGCTGACCTTCGCCTTCACGCTCAGCCTCACACGCTGCCCCAAGCCCTTCCAGATCTGCGCATTGCCTCGTGACTGAGACCAGCATGGGGCTGCCCCACGACCCCCTTCTGCAGCCCTCCACAAACTGGAGAGTGTCCCTTCCCCCATCTGCCCCAGAGATTTTGAGCTGCAATGATGGGCCATAGAGGTCTAGCACCCACCAACATCTGGGTGGCAGGGAAGGGCAGAAGGGCCACACCCTGAACACTGCAACAAAGACAACCCTTATAGTTCCTCCCTTCACTTCATTCCTCCTCCCCTCTACCAGTTTGAAAAAAAAATGCATGAATTTAAAAGCCTTATTACCTCATTTCCACTGTTAGCAACTCCCAGAAAGCTGTCTGCCACCTGCAAAACCATGGTTCCGTGTTGACTTCTCCATCAGGGGATATGTCCATCACTCAGATACCATTTAGCAACCGCTAAATCCCAAAGCTGCAGAACCCCACATAGCCAAGGGCTGTGTTTTCTGAGGTGTTCCTTGGCAGGGATAGCAGCTGGCCTTGGACATGATGTATAAGCCCTGAGCACAGATTTGTACTTCAAGGTAGCCATGGACAATCCGAAACCTCATGTGGGACTGGGATTGGGATTGGGATTGGGATTGGGATTGGGATTGGTGTGGTGGACACTCCCTGCACCACCACATTGAAGCTTTGTGATGGAAATCACAGAATCACAGAATGATTTTGGTTAGAAGGGACCTTAAAGCTCATTCTGTTCCACCCCCCTGCCATGGTTCCACCTCCACTAGACCAGGGTAAATCCAAGCCCCAAATCTAAGTCCAAATCCAACCTGGCCTTTAACACTTCCAGGGCTTCGAAATATCTAAGCAGAGATCTCTGCAGCAGCAGTAGCATGCATTATTTGGATCTCATATGGAAATTTCAATCAGGAAGCAACAGGGGAGAAGCAGCATCTTCTACCAAAATTCCAACCTAAGTGGGATGGCACAAGGAGCTGTGCAACCAGCAAGTCTGGAATGATTATAAAAATACAGTATTGTGATATTGTAATAGAAATGCAAATGGTTTGCGGTAATCAAATAAAAACGAGAAAAGCTGCAAAAAAAAATCCCTCTGTTGCTTGGGAGCACTTTATCCAAAGCCCAAGAGAAGCAGAAGCAGCAGAGAGTGTTGGAAGGGTCGTGCCTGTGGTGGCTCACCGCTGGCTGTCAGGAAGGAAGTGGCTTTGTGGTGAGAAGTCACCAGTTCAACACTTCCCCTCTCTTTGTGGCAAAGATTGGTGGCCCTGCATGATGGGCATGGACACAGCGTGGGGCTGAGGAAGTGGGTTGGGACGTCGCCCCTCGGTGATGGACACACTGCTCCTGCCCATACCAGATCCCTTTGGATACAAGCTCATTAAACATGCAACTTGTAAAGAGCTTTTCCATTTCCAGGGCCAAGTATTTATGCTTAGAAATGCTGTCTCCTGGGTGCTTCTGTCTGCATGTAGTCACAGCAAAGATTGGGGTTTTTTTCTCCTCTTTTGGCTTCTCACCTTGCATAAAAGACCATTCAGTGGGCACCCACGTAGGACACAGAAGA
>JAWWES010000006.1:3349387-3359518 GCA_035583135.1 Lophotriccus pileatus
TCTGAGCTCTTCCTCTTCTTCACGTCTCTGCTCCAGAAATTCACCTTCCAGGCACCCCCGGACACCACGCTCAGCCTCCAGCCCATGATGGGCATCCCGATGGCCCCACAGCCCTACAAGATCTCCGCTGTGCCTCGGTAGGGAAGCCTTGGCTACCGTCTTCACAGGCAAAATCCTTTGTTGGGAACGCTGAAAACAAGCCCTCAACAGCTGCCCTGGGCTCGAGGGAGATGCAGGGCAGTTTGTTTCTTTTAAAGGAGTTCCTAAATAATTTCCTTTACACGTGAACCTTGTGCTTCATTTGCCATGAGAATGGTCAGCCTGCGAGCTGTCAGGGCATTTTTAGTCCCTATGGCACTTTAAATGGATGAGGGGTTTGGGACCTTCCTAATTTTATGATCAGTGGCCATAGTTCACCTTGGCTGAATGAGCGACACTTTAGAGATTGCAGTGTAAAAGCTGTGGCTGTGTACAGTCGAAGAGAAATACCAGCCCTTGTTTTATAGCACTAATACAAGCAGTAATTCATTGACACTTCAAGAAAATGTACTCCTATAAGAAAAAAGTCACTGTCTAACATCTGTCTTATTCATCAATAAATGTTAACCAAAGCATTTGTAGCATGAAGCATTCTGCAAAGTAAAGACCAACACAGGCCATGTCCAGCACTCGCTGTAGCCTTTGGCCTGCCCCACGTTGGTGCAGCATTGTAGGAGGCTGGCACTGTAACAACTAAGCCAATTCCAATGAGCCGATGGAAAAAAATGACCCAGAGAGCACAAGTAAACTGGAGTTAGGATATTCAAAATCCTCCCCATTTACCTGCCCAGAATCACTGATTGGCTGGTGTGTCCAGGGGCACAGGGATGAGCTCCAGCAACACATGACGCATTCAAGATTCTAATGAGAAAGAGGGTCCCTTGGAAAACACCAACAAGAAATTACTATTTTAAAGAATCACATGCAAGATGAAACAGGCCCAAGATTCACAACTGATGGTTAACACCAATAAAAGCACTGACTGGGTCATGGCTGCAGCACAGGACCCTCGTGAGGCCTCCAGGCGTGAGAAGCTGCAGCTCCTGGGAGTGGGACCAGGGCTGTCTGGCAGGAAAGCAGCACACCACTGGTAACACAGACCTCCCATTCCTGCTCACCTGCTGAGGAAATGGGGAGAGAGCAGTCATTTCCCATTAGTTTTCAATTTTCCCTGGAGTACTGTTCACATGTTCCTAGAGGAAGCAAATTTCTCCCAAGTGAACACAGCTTCTGACAAGGCTCCATCAAGCACAGGGCTTGGTGGGGAGGTTCTGCCACCTACTCTCATTTTCCATGCCAGGTGGAAGCAAAGAGGTTGGAGCAAGATGCTCTTTCTGGCACTCAAAGCTGTTTTGCAGATCCATAAGGGGGAGACACGATAACAAGTGGTGGGACCCAAACCAATCCATTTATAAAGTGCAGGAGACTTGACTTATCCCACTTCTAGTGAGAACCTGGTCATTCCCAACCCCCGCTCTCAACACCTCCTCTCCCCATGCCAGCTGCCCTCCCCCCTGCTGCTGGCACAGGGCTCCCACAACTTCTCTTGACAGCAGAAACAAAGTCTATTTGGCTTTCTACACCTTACATCCTTTCTTTTCCTTTCTTGGGAGAAGCAGAAGGGGAAGGCTGGAAGTGGGCTGCATGCCTGGAATTGACTGGGAACAGGGAAGGGGAGCAGTGACAAGTTTCTGCTGTGTGCAGCATTACTTTCAAAGCACTCCCAGTTCAGAGGTGAGACTTGACTATTTTGTGGTACTTCTTTTTCCTCAGTACTTGGCTCAGATTCCCATTTCCTTTCCCAAGCTGCTGCTATATCCAAAAGCTTCCCCCCCTTCCTCCCCAGGCCTCTGTTGTACTCTGAGAGAAAAATACATCTCACGGGATTCTTAAATATTTTTCCCCCTCCACCAAAACTATCTCCCACACACAGTTACCTCAACTCCTTGTCTTTGCACTTGGGGCTTTATTCCTGCACCTCTTCTCCAGGGACATCCCTCTCACAAACATGCAAACCTCCCACTGCAGCGCTTGGCTCTTCAGGAGCTGCCAGAAAAGCCATAAGTAAACAGGGTCAGGGCTGAGCACATCCTGCAGCTCAGCTCAGGCTTCCTGCACAGCTGAGTGCCTCCTCCCTTCCTTTCTCCCGCAGACACACACCTGCACATTTTGTTCTTCAGTGTCTGAAATTGCTTTTACATCCAGTCTCAGAAATCAGGAAAAACAGTTCTTCTGTATCTGGTTGTTCACTTCATGCTCACCAGGATTTCTGCCAGTGCAAAGGCCCTTCCACATTGAGGCATCACAGGTCCTCATCCTCAGGTCTTCCCTCTGGAGGGCTGAAGGCTGCCTGCTCTTTCCCAGCATCACTTCTGGGTTGGGATTGGAGCTCAGGGAACAAGAAAGCTGACAGTGAGACTAACAATGGAGCATGTAAATCATCTGCAAAGCAGGCTGCAGAGGGCAGTCAGCTTTCTGTACCAAGTAACAGCAAACAATGATTTAGAGAGGTACCTGTTCTGTGTCCTCTCAGGTGGGGCTGACTAACAGGCAGAGACCCTCTCCTCCTTCAGTAGCAGTAAGCAATTCCTGAAGTCACCCGACAGTTTATCTGTGGTAGGTTTAGGCTTTTCACTTCCCAAGGCCCTTGCCCAGCTCTGACATGACTGACTGCAGGCTGAGTGGAGGGAACCAGCTTTGGGTTGGAGCAGAAATATAAGCAGGAAATTTCGGCAGCACAGCTCATTACATCCATACCCTCATTATACACACGTTACACGTCCTGGCACGTGACATTTTAGATGGTATAAATGTATCAACATGCTGACCCAGGTCATGGGTTGCCCAGAAATACGTATGCTTGCTTACATCAACTAGGGACCATTAAATGCACTTCTTGGAATAAAGACACAAAAGAATTAATTTTAAAAATCTTTATGTGAATATAAAAGAACTCTTTCCAAAGAAAAAAATAAAACAGAAAGTTTAAAAATTAGTGCAATTTTCAAGTTCTATGCCACACAGTGTTTACATTTGTTTTAAACAGAAGATGTAGACACCGATACACTGAAAGCCTTAACTCTACCATTAGGGGAAGGGAAAAAAGAAACACGTAAGAAAACTACTGTATTAGACATTACCAACCCTTAAACAATTGTTTTTGTTTACTAATTTCTAATCTATTTATGGCTACCTAAATAGAACATCAGTATTGCTTATATTATTTATTTCCAAGTAAGTATATATCATATAAAATAAAATACCCATATATATATATTTTTTTTAATGAACCAAAAAAATCAGGTGAAAATTTATTTTCAGTGAATGTTTCTTAATCCACTATAATAAAGTTGTTGCAAAAGAATCTTCTCAAAACTGCTGCCTGACCCATCTTGAGTAAAAGAACTCACTAGTCTGGAATTTGTATTATTGCTATAAAACACTTCTCTTCCATAGTAACCTTATATAAAAAATAATTAACAAATAATATGTCAATCAGAACATATTTGTTGTTTCTTTGGATCTATATTACCCGTTTTACTGGAAACTGGCTAAATTACTAATAATGCTGTTTAACTTCAGCAGTATTCAGTGATTTCCCCTCATATTTGGATGTGTTCCTAACTGTGCTGATGGGAGGGTATGAATTCACTTTGCAGCAGAGACAAGTGGCCTCTTTCTTTGCTCTGCCTCAGCGGTGGTACATAAAAGGACATGTATTGACAGAGTTCTTGTGCTGCATGTTGGATACAACTCAGCTGTAACACAAGCAATGGCATTAGTAGCTTTTTTGTTTGACATGAATGAAGCAAACATTAAAATTATACTCATCTAATGGTCCTTCCTGCACAGCCAGATGAGCTGAAGTGAACACACCACCATGGCTTATAATCCAATATTTATTTCTAAAGATCAGTTCCTCATTCATAGGATGTAACCCAAGTTTTACCAGTTGTAGAACAGCTGCTCTTAAACAGGTTCTCAATCCCAAAGAAACCCTTAAATTATATTCACAGGCTTAACTTCTAACAGTTTGGAAAAGTCCCACATAAGCAACATTTCATCCAATATCTGACAACCTGATTAATTTTTGGCAACCCCAACAAGACTATTGGGACAAATGTGCCCTGAAAAAGGCTGATCCCTGCCTGTACTTTGGGATTGAAATTCTTCCATCACTAGTCAGAAGACAAACGTCCAATTAAATGATAGGGAGGTTCTTGCTTATTTTTGGTCCCAGGGTCTGCAGTTTTGAGAAGTGCAAGTCAAAGACATTTGCTCCAAGTTTGTCACTATTCAGCACCTGACAGACACTGACACAGCTCTACCACTGTGACAAGTACAACAAACGCATCAAGCCTACAAACTAGATGAGTATTTGACGGACGTCCATGAAAGTTTCCATGCTGCAAAGAACGAGGGTTAAGAGACCCACTCAACACCATCAGTGACAGCTTCACATTTCACTACACCACACCACAGACCAGGTTTTAGGAATGTAAGCATCTTGCTAAGACGGAATCTCCTGCTCCACTGCTCACCACCACCTGCCACACTACCGGCAGAGTGAACAAGCAACTGTATCTTAAAAACACAAACTCCACTAATATCACTGCAGCAATAAAAGACCTCAAAACCCAAGAGGTAGTCCAAGCATAGAGTCCCAAAGAACAGCACCAGACAGGCAAAAGTCCCCAACAGCCACTTGTCTGGCATGTTCTCTGCTCTCACAACACAGGTAGCATGAGACTGGCTTTTAAACAATGCCTTTTGAAGGAGGAAATCTGTTGAATGCCTAAACGTACAGCACTGTAAAACAACCACCACAACTAAGAAACAAGCCTAAGTATTAGAAATGAATACTTGCCTTTTCTCTGGCATTGCATGCAATGCCCAATAAAGAATTTCAGGTGTTGGGGAAGGAAGAAATCAAAGGACAAACCATAGTGAGAGGCATGTGAAATGAAAGACTACCCAGATTTCATAATTCAAGACGTAAATTCTGCAAAGCTGAATCCTGCTCTCAAATCTAAGATGGTGAGATGGGTGTGTTTTCATTAACAAATGGGGTTGAGTTTGATATTAGGTGATGCTCTAAGTACACCACCCTCAAATACTTAGTTTGAGTGTATTCGTTTTATTTTATGGGCTGCTGCAATTTTATTTCATTTAATTATAGGCATAATGAATTTGTTCTAGACAGTCTGCAAAGAAGAACAGGCATTGGCAGGTTTCCTAAAAATACAATTCAAAACAGAAATAAGACATTTGGAAAATAACGTGGCAAATCTTGTGAAAGACAGCAACTTCCTGCACACCAATTTCGGATATCAATCCCCTTTCCACCTTCTATCACACTAGTATAGTTTATGCACTTCTCTCTCTCCCAACAAATGTCATAGCCATCTTTCATTCCTCTGCCTAGTACAGTCAGTTGAGAATAACTGAAGTGAAACTATATTTAAAAAAGGAAACTTAATTTCCATGCACAGGGTTGTACAAATAGGTTGAAATAAATGGGGCTCCTTCCCACCTAATCCCCTTTCTGCAAATAAATGCAGCATATGAATATGCCAGACTTCAAAATACAGCCCAGACTTTTTAATTATTATTATTACAGCTCTTCTCTTACACAAGAAAAGACAAGCTTTTTTGGCTTAAGTGAATTTAGCATCTTAAAGACAGGTTTTCTTTAGTGTGTATATGCACAAACTTAAGGTTTGTTTTTTTTTTCACTAAACTGAGTAATTCTGCTTCTCACAAAACAAATCCTGTCTTCTGTACTGGTACTATACCTTTATTTTCTTTTTTTCTATAAATGCAAGTATCTTCTTGCATTTAAAATTGTATTTTCTATTCTAAAAAAATTGTATTTTTTTAAAACATGGTACCAATCTTTTAAATCTATTTTTAGAAGAGGCCAGCAAAAATACCCAATATTGCCAGTTTCCTGAAGTAAATTTTTGCATAACACCTTCCCATTATAAAAGTCAGCTTTCTAGCCCAAACCCATTAAATAAAGTTTTAAATATATAGTGCCAAATTTCATATTTACAATATAATCTGAAGGCAAATATAAATCTTTTAAGTTGTGCTTGTAAATAGATACTGCACTTATCAAGTCTACTTGGAAAACTACATGCTACCTTCTACACACACCACTGATCAAATTAATCATTTCTTGATAGTTCCGATGTTGAATTTGCAGCTGCCCAGTTCTAACCTCCTCTTTCATCAAGTAAAGTGGAAGCTATAAAACATTTAAGGACACTTTAGCAGGTAAGTTTTCCTCAAGGTCCTCGTGGTTTAATCAGATGTTGCCCCTGGTACTTTAACAGTGAGATTCCTCCTGGTGGTGGTGACGTGACGTTGCTGAGCCAGGAAGGAGCGTCCAGGCCCATCTTTGCAGGCACCACTGCTGCCAACCAGTCTTGCTTCCATACCCAGCTTCTGCAGAGTCAGGCTCTGCAAAAACAGTTAAACAACAACTTAAATAATAGCAAAAACAGAAGGAAAAAACCCTGGCGTCTTTCATACATCAAGCTCATCCTTATTTAGTATGCACACAGAAACTCTTTTACTGTATTTCTTAGATTAACTAAGATGTAACTGTCACATTTAGCAAAATATGTTTTTCTGATACACCAACAAATGAACTTTTGACCCACCTTGTTATACCATGCAGTTACAATTAGCTTTTCCTCATAATCACGTAGCTTAGCCAGTTTGTATTCATTCTACAAGGAGATGAGGGAAGACAAGCCCAATTAGGACACAAACTTTATCTGCATAAACTTTCTGCAGCCCATTGAGTGGAACAGAGGCAGCAGAAATGCTTCAATATGCAAAATAACTAGAAAGCTTAGAAGTATAAAGAAAGATACTTTCATTAAAGACTGAGAGGTAAATTAGACTACTTCACAGAGGCTAAACTTCACACAAGTTGCAGTTAGAAACACAGAAACAACTTAGAAAACCCTGAGGGTTTGTGTGGGGTGTATCAGACAGTATATAAATAATTTAGTAATCTTTCCAGCTGAAAAGAGAAGAATGTACTTCCACTGGCTGACTATTCTTATCATGTTACTGAATTGCTATTACATAATATACTTAGTACATCTTGCATAAAAGCAATCTGAGGCCACAGCATTTATATAGTCAGACCTATCAGCCTACTCATCTGTGTTGAGAAATTCAGGATTTGCTCAGGTAACTATTTAACTAGTTCCATCAATATTCCTGTAAAACTGAATGCATTTCTCCAATTTTTCTGATATTTGGACTACTGTCAATCATCCTTTCACAATTTCAGCCATGCTGAAATCCTGAATCATTAGGAAACAATATCTTGACTGTCTAATATCAGGACAGAACACACTACAAGTTATTAGTAAATATATGTAAAATTTTTACCTCTAGTGCTTCAATTTTTTTGTCTTTCTCCAGTATCTGTTTTCTGAGCAACATAATTTCTGCTGATGCTGGATTTAGCTTGGGGTCTAAGGTTTTTATCACCTGGATGAAAGCAAGACAAAAGCATAACAAGTCAGTCTTGATTCTCAACAACTCTGCACCTCATCTGCTCAGAGGAGGAATATGGAAACAGACTGGGCACTGGTCAGGGAATCATGATGAAAATTAGGCTGTTACACTGTTAACAGAGACCAAAGGGTACACAGGAATCATTAATGTACCTCATGTTTAGTCTAAACCCCATTCTCTCATACACTCAACTGACTGCAGTTGAGCAATTTGATTAAAAAGGCCATTTTTAATTGGGAGGTGGGGACACACACATTCAAATCCGTGTGTTTAACAATTTATGAGGGAGAAATGTATATGTTCAGAAATATTCCACTTACATTTCTTGCTTTCTCAAGGTACATTTTATATCTTTCTTCCATTGCTTTCATATCCTCATCTTTTTTTCGTAAAGCTGCTTCCAGCTCTCCAATCTTCTGGGCTATTTACAGAAATTACCAACAAAGACATACAAAATAAAAACAGATGTGGTACTTTCAAGGCTTCTGAGTTCCCTTGATTTTACCACTCTCCACATAAACCTTGTTGCTACTACAGAGTTCTCTAAGTTATGATCTTTGTCTCAGTTGTCCCACCTGACCCTGAATTCCCATTTAGCAGAGTGCTGTGTAACAAAACTAAGCCCCCAAGTTCCTCTCCCTGCCCACCAATGGGCACAAAAAATTCCCTCCATACACCCCATTTCACATTTAAAGCTAAGCTGTAGCAGAAACCCCTATCCAGACAAGTATTCCAGAGTCCAGTGGCTATGGGACTCCTTTCAGAAGACACTTATTAAAAAAAAAGGCAAAAGACCCCACACAGAACAACTTACGGTTCTGACTGTCATCAGGCTGGAGCTCTGCAAGATCAGCCTCTTTCTTCTGCAGCTCATCATGAACTTCGTTCAGCTTTTCCCTATCAATGAAAAGCTGGACTAAGGATTAAGCTCACAAATAATTCCATGCAGTTTTAAGAGCTGAAAGCTCAAACTTGATGGCAGAAGTGCTTAAATAACTATGTTAAGCTCTGGTAATTCTTCTGAATTTAAACAGAAACATTAGTATGTGGTTTTGAAGAACCATAAAAGTTGTGACTCCAGAATTGAGTCTCATTTACCTAAAACTAGGAAAAAAAATGAACAATTAAACTCCTCCAGCAGGGATTACTTAGCAGGAAGTACATGTGCTCAGAGGATGGAAGCATTCCAGAACAATGGAATATATTTTGAGGCCAGTAACAGTGATGGTTTTAGTAGTTTGTTGTAGAATCAGAACACTTAAAATGCTGGTGGTGGTTAAGACAGTTAAGTGGTATTAGTATTACCAGATCATCATAATCACAGTAGACAAAACTAGAACACTAACACTTTACTCACTTTATGCAGGATTCTCAAACCAGTGGATTAGAAAAACAAGACATCCCTGCAAAGATTTAAGCAGTTTCTGTGCTATATTTAGCATAAAAAAGCTGTTGTTGGTGCATGTGCCTTACTTACATGTGTGCTGCCAACTTCTGCTTCAGGTTGCTGGACTATGAAGGGAGAGAGTTAAATTCAGTTACATTTCAGTATTTCATTCCATGCAACATTACAGTGCTCTAACAAATCAGCCAAGAATATTTAGCACAGCTAAGTCAAAGCAAATAAAAACTAAGGGAACTGCATTTCTGTAACTACTTTCATATTTTTTTGCATTGCAGAGAAATCAATTCCAGCATCCTTTTCTTTAAAGCTCTGCCTCTCATTATACCACTACTGACTGATAAAACTAAATGTAGAAGGTAGAAGAGTTACAGTTCCTTAAAGAAGGTAGAGGAAAGGAATCACATAAAACATGAGTTTTTCAACTGAAATACAGTTGGTGTGAGGTGTTTTTCAGACACCCTGAAAAATAAACTGCACGTCTAAACAAAGGACTTGATGTTACACTGAAGGACTTAAAACAAAACTGGTATGTTGTGTTCAAGGCCAAGAAGCCTGAACTTCTACTTACTCCTTCAGTCTTGGATCCCTGCTCCTGCAAAGTCTTTTGCAGATCTTCAATCTGCTGCTGTAATCCCCCAATACGCTCTTCATTTAGCCTTTTAGGAAGAAAAGACAGTTATTGGTCATCTAAATAGATCATAGGTAAATTTTTCTGTTTCATGTCTGGATAATAGTTTTTCAGAGGGTCTGCCCAGCAGGACTTAAGCCACAAAGAAACCGATTTTTAGTTTGACTTGAACTTCTGCTGAAACAACCACATGGAGCTCTAATCAACATTTCATAGCGAAATACCTAGAATAATTTTAAGTTTTGAGAGATCTTAATTATCAAAAATTCTCATATTCTAATAAACTGCTTATAGCATTAACTCATAGAGGAATTCAGGCCATATCCCGTGGTCTAACAGTTTGAAGTTCTAGAAACAGAGTTTATATCCCTTCTTGGTCTATGTCATGGGTTTGTCCAGGTGACAATTTTTCCCACACGCCCCAACCAAATTGTTTTAAACTGTGAGAGAAGGTGTATGCAGACAAAACTAAAATCTAATTGGGGAAAAATAATATTACAATTTATTACTACAAAAC
>JAWWES010000006.1:3359618-3391939 GCA_035583135.1 Lophotriccus pileatus
TGGTTTTGTCCCGGAAATCAACCTGGACAAACCATCTCACAGTTCCCCAGGGAGGGGGACCCTGCTAACCCACGACAGTCTACTTCCAAGAATCATTCAGAACTAAGTGTCCTAAAAGAAACACCTCATTTATGGCTACAGTGGTGGAAGAAAAGGTACCTGGTTTCCTACATGGTGCTACACTACAGATACAGTCTGTAAGGCCACTCTGAAATTCCAGAAATCACTTTTTACTGTGTTTAAAGATGTAGTGTCACCTTTTCTCAGTTTCCAGTTCGTTCACTGTCCGGTGCTTCTGCTCCAGCTGTTCCTGGAGCTCTGCAATACGCTCATTTTCTGACCCTTCCTGTTTCAACAGGAGCATCTTATTTTCATGCTGCAGCCTAATAAACATTTCTCTGAATCAAAAAACAAACAAACAAAACAAAACAAACAAACAAAAAAGTAACTGTTAATTAAGAAGGTGACTAAGAGGAAGAAGTAATATTCCTGTTCACTCTCCCAACCTTAAAGTGAGTAAATCGAGTTCTGCTTAATGATATAACTGAGGTAACAATGCAGTTTTTTATTAAAAGGTAATTTCAAATATTGTGATGTTTGCAACTTATCAGAGATATGAGCAAAGTTTTAAATTGTCACTCCAAACCCAGATTTAAATACAGCAATCTGACATGCTTTTAAGAAAGAAATTAATTGTAGTATAGAAAAATAATAATTAACAGCTACATGGGGGTCTGAATAAGCATCATAGAGGCAAAGCAGGAATTGGAATACAGAGAACTGAACCTTCCCAAAGGCAGCATCAAGCCCCAGAAACGAACATCCCAAAACAACCTCTACCTTTTGGTCTCACCTGTATTCCACTGGCAGAATTTCAGCAGCAAGATTCTCATGGCTTTTAACTTGAGATCCACCTGAAATCACATGGGAAGTTTAATTTAACATACTCAAAGAAATCTCTAACATCAATAAAAAAGCCTCAGAAGGTCCAGTAATACCTGTCTGACTCAGGTGATCCTGCTGCATCTGTGAACACCGGAGCTCTTCATTTGTCTCTTTTAATGCATCACACTGCACTATCAGTCTCTAACAAGACAGATTTGAGGTGGAATTAAGTCAAACTGCTCCATTTTAAGAGCAAATAATAATCAGGAATAATACTGACACATGCACGTTTTAGGTTGGACTTGATGATCTTTCCAACCTGGATGACTCCTTGATTCTTTATTATATATGTATACATATAATTTTTATGAAGACATTAATTCCAAGAAGATTTTCTTCCAGCAGAGCATTTGAGAGAGATTTTAGGTGCTCAAATAAACTCCCTTAGAGAGACTTACCTCTTTTTCTTTGATTAAAGCTTCATGTTTTTCTTCAAGTCTCTTCATTTCAAATGCCAGCTTATCAGCTCTTTTGGATTCTTCAGACAGTTTGTTATGAAGCTCTTGGACCTTTTCATAAAGACATTGCATGAATATTGCAAGATGCTGCTTCTAAAAGTTATATTAAAACAGTCACTCCTGTCCAGTTCACCAAAATAAAACAGCTGGTCCCTCAAGCTTATGGGAGGAAAGACGGGACAGGAACCTGTGCGCTTTGGGGTTTTGGTTTTGTTGTTGGTTGTTTTGTTTTTGGTTTTTTTTATATTTAACTCTTTTAATTACTACTGAAATTAAAATAAAACTACAGTTTAAAATACCTTTCCATGAAAAGAATATAAGCATGTAGTGACAGGACAAGGGGGAATGGGTTCAGATTGTAAAGAGAAAAAATTTACGTTAGATACATGGAAGAAATTCTTCCCTGTGAGGGTGGTGAGGCCCTGGCACAGGTTGCCCAGAGAAGCTGTGGCTGCCCCATCCCTGGAAGTGTCCAAGGCCAGTTTGGACAGGGCTTGGAGTAACCTGGTCTGGTGGAAAGTGTCCCCTGATCATGGCAGCGGGTTGGAACAAGATGATCTTGAAGGTCCCTTCCAACCCAAACCATTCTGTGATTCCATACAAGTAATCTCAGTAACAGCTGAACAACCTCTCCCAGAAAAGAATAAAAAAGAAAAGTCTGCAAACCATGGACTCTCACACCAGTTGAGAGGGCAAACACAGTTAAGCTTGCCTGTTTAACAAACAGGGAAAACCCCAAAAGTGAACGGCAGCGTATGAAAGAGTTTTCACACATAAGAAATTCTAGGGGGATGATGCAGGTTAAGCCCATGGGCTGTTACATTAAGCTGTTCCCAAGTATCTGAATAAAAATTAATGTTTCCAGGGTAAGTGTGGCCTCACCTGTCGTTTGTAGGTCTCCAGCTGGGCTCGTGCTGCATTGGCTTTCTTCAGCTCATCCTCCAGGCTGACTGTGTTGTGCATGTACATCATGTTGGTCTCCTGCAGCGACTTGACCTGCCTGCGGAAGTCGTTCAGATCCTGCAGTTTCTTCCGATACACTTCCACAGTAGATTCCAGCTTACTTGCCTTGTCTGCAGTAGCCCTTGAAGTATGAATGGGAATTAGAACACAGAGCATGTTTCTTCAAAAGCTTACAAAAGCCCAATTCTGCTGTCATGAGCATTCAAGCTATTTTCAAAGAGAAATGCAACACACTTAGCAGCAGTTACATCTTACTGCTCTATTTTTAAATGTACAGTCAATGTAAATTTGCTCATAAAAATTGAAATCAGCACATGGTTTCAGTGGGAGTAAGACTGACAGTTGTATGCAAGAAGTATGAGCAAGGGTTAGTGTGTCAAATACCCCTAGGGAATTCTGTGGGGTGCAATGTAAATGCACCACATCCTGTGCTAGATAATCATCTCAAAGTGCTGATACCTGGGAAGGAAAACCACACAGGTATCCTCATTGTGGGATTATAGAGAGTGAGAACATAATTGCACTACGAGAATGACCAAGAATTATCAGCTTATCATTAACAAAATCTACATAGTCAGAAAGTACAGGAATCATAAATTTCAAATTACTTTTAATATCTGTGTTTGATATTTGCATTCTCCTATCATTAAAAACTGGTAAAAGAAAATTATGGAAAAAATCTATAGTTTAGATTTGTTTCAGATGTTATTTAAGAACCACTGTAAGTTAAGCCCCTGAAACCATTTTTCTTTTATGTTGGGTTTTTTTTTTAATTATTATTTATTTATACTATTTTATGAATAGCAGACCTGCTTTCACAGTGTGAGTTCTTGGGTGGTCTGGTATTTTATACAGTTTACACAAGCTGGAATGTTACCTTGAATTCTAATGAAGGTTATTTTGTATTTCGTCATCGTTTTGTTAATGATCTCAGTACCGAAAATCTGGCCTAGAATGCTGACACCAAAATTGTGTCAAAGTTCTAGCTGTATATATGCTTTTCTACATCAGAACTTCAACTTTCCATCCCATATGAAAAACTTTCCATCCTGTAAGTTCTGTAGTCATTAATCCTGCTTCACAGAGAAATTCCATGTGTTATTCTTGTCAAACACCAGAGGTTTGCCTGAAAGCTTCCACTTCATCTCTGCTTTGTCAAAGATCTCATTGAGGTACGATCTGCAGAAGTAACACCTCAAAAAAATCTTTTTAAATACAAAGCCTTGGATTTAGTCATTAAATCCTCCTAATGTGTGTGCGTGCGTGTGTGTGTGTAACTCCTCTTACTACATACCTAAGAATATCATTTTCATCTTTCAAGGCTCTAGATTCTTCTGCCAGGGAGGTCAGTTCATTGTTTCTATGTTGCAGTTCAATCAGTTGTTTTTCTAGATCTTCACAATGGACACGATAATCATCTTTTGCAGCTTCAAGCCTACCAGATCAAAACCCAGAACTCTGTTAGGAATATTTTGTTATTACACAGTTCTCATTTAGTGCTAGAATTACTAAAAATAAGACCTAGGAAGAAGCCACCAGAAAAATGGTACTGTAAACATGGAACATTTTACTGTCTACCTGTTAAATCATAATGGATTGTTTACTACAAATCTACCACATCAGTATCAAGGGATCACATGAAAAGTGATTTTTCCCCCACTGTGTATCACAAAGAGAAAGACTAATATGTGAAAGAAAAGAGTACAGTAAAGAGATATGATGGTCTTAGGGGGGTTGGGGTTTGTTTTGTTCACACACAAATCGCTTCAGTACTCATTTTCTGCTTTCCTTCCCCTTTTTTGAAGTATCAGAGGGCTATGCCAACTACAAAGTAATATTTTTTACAAGTAACAGTGTCTTTTTCTTTTTAAATATCAGGACCGTCTCTAAAATACGCTTCTAAAGCACTAGAAAGCTTTTAATGCAAAAGAAATTGAGATGGAAAATCCCAAAAGAGTATCAGAAATTCTCAGGATATATTAGACAAGTGAGGGATTTTTGAAGGAAATACTTTAATACCTGAAGTTTTCTTCTTGCAATTGTTCCAGCTGCAACTGTGCATTAAAATACTTTTTTGCAACCACAGTATTTGGATCATCAAGAGAGTCGTCTAATTGCTCTAGTCTGTCATTCATAATCTCATTTTCTGACATCAAGCTGTTTTTTTCATCCTGGAGAGCAGCTACCTAGTACAGATAAAACAGCATCAACACTGTAAGACCTGTCTGTCCAAAGAACTAAAGCAAGGCAGCAGGACATCACCAAATTAGTTTACGGAAAAGGTTGAGCGTTTAGAAATTTTAGAATGTAGCTTTACAGAGCACACTTGAGCATACAGATGCTTTGGTGTATGACAGTTATGAAGCATTGAAGGAAAAGTCCCTCTAAAAAAAAAGTTAAAAAAAAAAAAAAGAATTTTTTGTAACTGAAGCCACGGTAAAGGCACACAAAGTGAAATGGAGAGGAACTGGTACTTCGATTAAAAACACCATGGACGCCATACAAAAAACTCCAAAACTTGCTGCGAAGGTTACTCTCCATCTTGCTTGTACGGGACAATAAGCAGCAGGATGGCATGGCCAGCACACCCAGGGACTGCCGTGCTCAGCAGTGAATGGCTGCGGGTTCGGAAGCGGTTTCAGGCGCCGTAAGCACACACGCAAAAGAAAACCTGGCCAGCTTCAGAGAGAGCATGCACTGGGCAACAGTCAGATACTGGGTGCTCACAGCTAAGCAAATGAGGATACAACACTTCACTGGAAGTATATTAACAGCCATCAAACGGGGAAGGATTAAGAGGATAGAACCTTTAAAGTTTTTCTAGTGAAAGCTGTTGTGTTAATTTTAACGTCCTGTCAAACACAAGAGCACGTAGCATGTGTTAGTCAACTGGCATTTAAACAGGGACAATACGCTTTTTGGGTTATGTTTTCCTGAATCAGAAAGTAAACCTACCTTTCTTATACTCTTGGAAAATATCAAGGAAGACTGAGACCTTACAAGTGAATTTATTAAGAATTAGTTTAAATGAGAAGCGTCAGTCAATATTATGGCTTCAAATAAATAAAATTCAAAAAACATATCATGATATTATGAAACAGATACACCCTAGAGTATGCAATATTAAGAAACAATTTGTGATCATAATTTTAAAGTCTATCAGTCAAACCGATATTAAAATCAAACAGTAATTAATCTACCACTTCATTAGGTGCTGGCTTTCTGGGTTCACTCCTTTTTACACACCAGATGTCATTTACTATTTACAAGCACACAAACATCTGTGAGTAGAGAGTGTATCTGAGCCTTGCTCAGCAAAACACTTCCTGTTCAAGGTTCAGCCACCTCTTTAAGCATGTACATTCAGATTTCAAGAATAACGCTAAGACATTTCCCATCTCAGACTTAACCTAAAAAAATCAAACAACTCACAGCAAGTTTTACATCTTTTCTCACTTCCTTTCTGAGAGTTTTCTCTTTTATTATTTCAGCATAACAGAAGTGGTTTCAAAGTCAACACAGATTATAAAGAGATATTTTAAACAGACATCACAGTATTACAGAGTGTGATGTCATTAACTCCTCTGTTTATATTCAGAGCACCTTTCCCTCAAACACCTTTCACCCGTCCCATACTATGTTATGGGCAACTAGCTTTGCATAACCTATGATTAATTAATAGAGAAATCTGGAAAGACAAATCCATGGGAGACAGGTGAAAGCCTAGGACTTCTGCAGATTCTGTTCACTTTTATATCTCTGTTCTCACAAGGAAGCCCTACTGCTGCCTCAAGAAAGAAAGAAAATTAAATATCAACTCCATTACCACAATAGCTTCCTGGGCACAGCAACTAGCTCTGAGCTACTCCATATACAAGTATTCAACTTTTTCAGTTGTCACTACCTGTAAGAAAAGTAAAACTGGCCTCTGCTTTTGTGGGTGTTCATTTTCAGATGCTCACACAGCCAGTACAGCCCTCTGGCTCCTCTAAGATGCAACCCAAATGTTCTCTTTGTGCAGAGCCAAATTTGAGATGAAGTGCCTTGCCAGATAAAACTCTTTCTATTCTCAGATTATTGTGGCATAAAAGAGGAATCACACTTAAGGGTAACAAATGGATCCTTTTTTATTTTAAAAAGTTGATTGAAATGCAAATTTCTCTTTATTGTTATGAAATCCTCTCTACTTTTTCTCAAGAGTGACTTGATTAACTGTTATATCTATTAAAACCAAAAAATAGGCCTATTATTAGTGTGGTTTGAAAACGTCAGCAAGGATCTATTAGTTTCCATTATTTTATCCAGAAGTATCCTCCATGTTACAATTGTGCATGAGAAAAAGTTACCAAATTTCAGATAAATTTCAAAGTTTAGTCATTCATCAACTCCTATTCAAACAGCATCATTTTCCTGTGATTAAATCTAATGACCGATTATTACATGAACTGGATTTGTTGGACACAGTACAAAAGACTAGAGGAAGCAGTGATTAAAAATGAAAAGGGCAATTTTTACAACCACGAGAACATTGTTTTAACACTACCTGATACTAAAGGTAAACAAAGCTAAGAGATCAAAGAAACTCTGAGGTAACAGCTGGCACAGGACCTCAGCTTACACTTCCATTGGAAAACATTCCCCAGTAATTGCATTTTGGAGTACAGAATGATTGCTTTTCCCCCTCAAGACTTCTCACAAAAATTTAGATAATGCAAAATTCACTTTGCCCTTTCCTTCTGCATCTTAACAGCAGCACCACTACATATTAAAGAAATAAGCAACTTCCTGTTTCTTACCTGCAAATCAAGCTCTTGACATCTTTGTGCCAACTCTTCTTTTTCTGCTAGTGCTTCCTGAAGATCCTCCAAGGCTCTTTTAAGCTTTCAAAAAGTAAGACAGTCAATCACTGTGGCCCATATCCAAAGTACTCACAGTTGTAGCTTACAAAACAACTTAACTGCTTATATGAACTGTCTAAGAAGGATGTCAGGTGCACACACTGACACAGAAACCTATATATACACTGTTACATCAGGATCCATGCTCATTTCACTGGTCTTCTCAGTGACTGCCACATGTAACAGGCAAATTATTGAAAAACAGCGAACACAGCAACTTGGGCTAAAGGCATAACAAAACAAAATACAGGAGTATTCACGTGGTCACAATTTCAAAATCCCTGCCTGTTAAAGAAATGCCTGCCCTTCATCTTAGAATAGAAATATTGATGCTCCTTTTTTGAGCAGCTACTTGTAAAGACAAGTTTCATTTTATGTGCAACTTGTAGTGTTAAGGTTATCAAGACTTTTCATGACCCCTTAAAGATAAACCGAAGTGTTCAGCCTGGCATGGCTGAGCCTTGATGTACCCTCACCTCTTCTGGCACTGACCAGTTTTATCCCATCCAGGAAGATGAGAGAGCAGGCAATGATTTTTTTTTTTTTTAAAGAAACTATAGAGTAGCAGATAACTTTTTATTTAATTAGTACTGGAAAACAACATTACTTCACTTAAAGGATGGCAAGAAAACAACTTACTGTTTTTACAACAGCAACAAATATTTGGCAGTTACCTGCTGTTCCATTTCATTTGATGCATCACAGGTGGAAGGACTTGTTACTTCCTTGCTCATGAGCTACAGGAAGAGGCCACAGGAAAAAAGGTTAAGTTAGAGGTTAAATATCTGTAAATTCACCACCAACTGAGTACCAATTGTATTTTCCACTATATCATTGCATTCCTTCAATATGTCCAATTAGATTAATAGTAATAAATCCCACCTCAGGATTGGTAAAGGATTTAAACAAATCTAGAATAAGATTTCTTTTTTTACCTGCCCCTCTCTTCCCCCCCTAAAAAAAAAATGTAGCTAGCAGTAATATCTTAATGGATGAATCTGTGATCTGTTGAAGTTATTTCTATTCCCCAGTCAAGTTAAAATGGAGTGAACCAGAGGACAGGATTTCAGTCAATTAAATCAATAGCTATCACACTTCCTTGTGACCCATTAATTGCCACTAAGCAAACAATGGGAACATTAACACTGCTCTCACTGATCTCCAGTACAAAGAGATACACAGTGTAACTGTCAACAATTACAGGGCTTTGCTTTTCACTCAGGAATTACTGTATTATTTCCAGACCTTCTTCAGAAAGTTTAATTAATCAGAAGACAACAAAAAATGAGGTTTATGGATTTCTTTCTACCAATAGGACCCCTGCAGCTTTAAAGACTATCCAGTCAATTTAAACCTGAGTTTTAAAGCCTATTACCAACTCCATTCCTACCTTGATGAGGCTGCAGCACCTTTTCTTCAAAGTCAGTATTTAGTTTTTGCCTGTCTCCACACTCTGCTTTAGTCCTTAAGCTTACAAATGTGAGTGACTGCAGAGCTAAGCCAGGAGCTGGATCTCCAAGATGATCCAACCAAGAACAAATTACAAGAAGAGGAGGAGCACACCATGACAAGAACGGAAGAGATGCAGCTGCAAGCTTGTAGGTCAGAGGCTGGAATGGTCCTTCCATAACAATGCAGCCTCAGGCACAATCAGCTTAATTCTGGGACCAAGACTATAACACTGGGACATTTCAGAACCTGACTCCAGTATCATCAGTGGTTGGCAACTACATACATTTCTTGTGTAGAATGAAAAATCTTAAGCATTTGTTGTATGTTTGGTCACGAGACTAAAATCAAAACCCCTTGGTTGAAATCTAAGGCCTATTGGTCCTGAATCTCCCAAATAACTTAGGAAAGTACTTACACTCTTCCCTGCAAATTCTCTCATTCAACCAAAGGTCAAAGATAACAAATAGATATTTGGACTTCTCAACTGACAGCATTAGGCTGTGAACTGTTACCTACCTCCTGAATGGCTGTCATGACAACATGCTGAACAGACTCCTCAAGGGTCATGATATTTTGTATGTGTTCTGTGAAAAACAATTTGCAGTGACTCATGACCACGTTCATCTTAACAGCTTGAGTAACATGATAAACTGTTTGCAGAAAGATCCAGAACAAACTATTATCCATAAAGCCCCTTCAGAACAGGTAGTGGTCTTTTTATACAGGGGACTAGTGTTAACCAACAGCATTATTATCCAGTAATATGGTATAAATACGAGAGATTACAAACTCTTAACTGGACAAATTAATACTCTGCATAACAGAGTAAGGAGCAATGCCATCAGAGCATGGATCATTAGCTCTGGTGTGGGGAGAGAAAACAACCAATTCGGTTTTGCAGACAAACAAGAGGCAGTTCCTAATGTAAGTTTTTGATTTAATTTGTTAGATTTGCATTTGAATAGTAAGTTTTAGGTCTTGGTACATATTTTAATAAGTACAAATAATCCTCAAACACTTTAGATTATTTTTTAAACCTACTTGAACAAAGTTTTGAGTTTTATCCAGAGAATTTTCCCACAGATTTCCTTTTAAGTGAACTCCAGTTTCAGAATAGGCTTTCTGACACATATGAAAGAAGTTTCTACATTTCTTCCACCTTAACAATTACCTGTCAAAGTTTGCTGATTGTTGAACAGGTTAAGGTAGTGCCTACCTTGTTTCCTCTCACAGTTGACTGCACAACCTAAAATAAGCTGCAGAAGCCTGCCCAGTTCAGTGGGATCTGAGTTCTCAGATATCTGGTTTAAGTCTGGAATAAGCTCTTCTGAAATCTGCTGACCCAAGAACTGAAAAAAAAAGAAAAAAATTAAGAGAGAAAGCAGACTCCCACTTTTGTACAACATGAAGATCTGGTACCATGTAAGAAATCTGGACTCAGGGAGCCATGCAGAGAAAATGATCCAGGGGGATTTGTGCCTTGGCTCTCAGTTTCCAAGTGAATATCATAAAACCTAGACTGGAGTTGCTGAGTCTGTTCTGTTATGTACAAAAGGATTAAAGCTTCTGTAGACTAGAGCAAACATGAATGCACAGACTAAAGTCAACAGGATTCTGCAGCTCAGTCCTTATGACATTTACCTGGGCAGAGACACGGTTTCCAGATCATACTCCAAGAGTTTTATTTAAAATATATCTGCTCAAATTAATTTTATTTTCACTCAGACCTCCCACTTAGCAGATAATCAACACACACTTTCTGTCAAAAAAAGTCCTCCAGATAAATTCATTTGCCAAGAAAAAAAAAAAACAACAACTAGGTGAAGTAAGGCAATAATCCATACCTCATGGTAGTAGTCCATAATTCCTTGCAGTATCTTCTTCAGATTACTGGACTAATTGTTGTGCATGAAAGACAAGGTTACAAGCTTTAATTAAGATTTTCCACTTTGATGAGATATCCCAACAGAAAATCCCCATGCAACAATGCTGGGAGGCACTTCAAACTATCGACAGACAGTTCAAGTTCATTTAAAATATGCTTGGAAAGCCTGAGCTTAATTCTGTAGGGTTTGGACTGCTAGATCTCAGGACAGCCACAACACCCAACCCCATAAATTTCACTATCTTCAGTTTTAAATACCTTTATTCTCCAGTTGTCACCAACATCATCTTTAATGCGATTTAGCCAAGAGGCATCAAACCAGGCAACATCTCTGAAACAAAATTAAATGATTATTTGATAAGCACAGACTTAAATAAGACAGCAAATTCCCAGCATTAAATCATCAGGTGTTGAACTACAGTGTCTAATGAGGCATGAATTCCTGGAGATTGCAAGGTAAACTTATGTTACAGGAAATTCCCATCCTGCTGGCTGCATTAAGACACCTTCCAGGGCTGGGAGAATTTCCATGTGTGCTTGAGCTGGGAACAGCTGGAACACAAGAATGTGTAGATCCTTGCCACGCTGAATTTTTATACCTGACAAAGTGATCGGAACGATGATCCCCTTTTGACCAGTGCTGATATTAAGTTTGGCATCTATTCCTGCAGGTTGGACTTTCTAACATTTACTACAATTTGTCAAAGGCACTTATTAAGAAAACAGTTTGAACTACTGGCATTTTGTATTGTTTGTGTCTTTGGTTCCCCGGGGCAGAAATCTTTTCACTTTGCCAGCATAAATAAAGATGAGTTGCTGTGGGAAGTGTTTATACACACCCAGCTGCTAAGCAGTACAATCACAGCATATTTAACAATATATTAACTTTTATAACTTACTGCTTCTTCACTGGTCTCAAAGCACCTAATGAAGGACAATTATTATTCCAACTTGCACAGGAACCAACTTGGCTGTGCAGAGGTCTGACCAGAGCCTGTGGCAACCCAATACCCCAAACACATGGGAAGCAATCCTCAGCAAGTCCTAAATCAATTTTTGCCCTGTTCCAGGAAAAATATGATTTCTGTCTTTACACACCACCTTTTAAATCTTTACAAGCAGACAGAAGGGCTTCTGAGTTCAGGAGGGGTTTTTTGGGCAGTGGGGGTTTGTCATGGTGGTTAAGTAATTTCTTAATAACCAAAATTACAATTTGAGCAGGAAATGGCAATGCAGACTTCTCTTTAACTATGTAAGCCAACAACAAGTGATGATGGGAAAAGTGAAAGAGATCATGTCATTCTTGCCTAGTTATCCTTAATATGAATTTATTACTGCAGTATAAATATATATATTTATAAACATACATACATATATATATATTCTCATCACCTTCTCCATCATCTTATTTATATCATCACCAAAACAGCAATACAAAGACATATTCTATCTTCTGCTATGAACTGCCCACTCCGAGTTTCCGTCTACTTTAAAAGCAACTACCTATGTCAGACACAAAAACCTCAAGGAATTAAACAGCTCTTCTTCAAACTGGAGAATCAACTTACATTTGGTGAAGCACCTGTGCCATGGCAACCCCGTTAGTCAGGTCCTGAACATCTCTGCACGGCGCAGCAGTATTGAAGGTCTGCAGCTAAAGCAAGGAAAAACACCGTGTTTCTCATTCAGCAGGCAAAAGGACAGGAAATTAGTTACCACTTCCCTTTTCATCCTTAAGTTAAAGATGTCTTTTCACTTGAGGCAGCTGAAATCCTTTTTGAACTATGCAGTTTTTAAGCCAACCCAATTATCTCAACACTTGTGAGACTGTTATGACTAGTAGCTTAAAAAGTTAGTACAACCACCCACGCTTTGCTTTTTCATGCCAGACCTTCTATTGTAAATCAAATTATGGAATGATAACTTGTGAAACTACAGTTGTATTTATCCATCCCTCCAATTATGTTGCAGTGCTTAGTTCTGGCCATAAGTACCTAAATAAAAAATCAGAATAAGGTATGAAATTTGCAGGAGAAAAAAAAAAGTCCAGTCTTTTACTACAAGAACTTTGTAATAGAAGTAGGATGGGATTGCCTCAAAGTTAAAAATGTTTCTCCATTTTAGATATTTTGGGGTTTTTTTAAGCTATCCTTAAGCTTATATCTAATATTTTGACAGAATTAGCTGTATATTTAGAGTTGCAGTATTTTATTCCTCCACCTCAGAACTAACTATTCTAGGTGAAAGAGCCGCTTTCATACACGTCAGTGCACCACAGGAATATAAGAACCTTCTTTATCACTATGAATAAAATAGAAAGATTGCTGTTAGTACTACTAAAAGATGTGTATGTAGCATGGAATTGGAGTAAGTACAGGTCCTTACAATCTCTGTCCACTGCAGAAATTGTAACTGTAATAGGTTTAAGAAGTCAGTGTCCTGAATTACCTTCCATCTGCAAGAGGGCTTTCCCAAATGTTCTATGAAACACAAGCTTCTTCAGAACACACTGGTGAATGACCTTGTGTTTAGGAAATGTAGCTACTTGGACCAGAGTGATGGCAAAGCAGTTCCCAGCTGTGAGAATTTGAGGCAGTTTTTGTCCAGTCTGTGTTTACAAAGAGTGACTACAACTCTGAATATTTGCTTGCTTCAAAAACAGCCAAATCAAGCCAAGAGAAAAATATGCAGAGCAAGGGTTTGGTTTTATTTATTTATTTTTTTCCATTTGTTTTTCAATTGAAAAAGCAGTTTAAAATCTTGCATTACGGGAAGTGAGAAGTCAGTAATCCCTTGCAGGTTACATAAAAGATTAAGTGGAACACCACAACCCAAAGCTGCTGTGACTGACAGCCCTGGTTTCTATTACTCCAGCAGCCTCCACTCCAGCACACGCACGACTACGAGTCAAGGCTGAGCTTCCCAGAACCCACAGAATTCACAGCACAGGATTGTGATGCTGCCCTGGGGATACACCCCGCTGTAAACCGAGGAACCACCATTTCACCTGAGCCTGTTAAGCAAAGCCTCAGAAAACCCCACGACAGGCGACACTGCTTTGTGCAGAATCTCCCAGAATAGTAGCAGCTAATTAAAATTAATTATAAAGCAGGACTGACAGTCTGTTTCTTTATATATTTAAAAGTCACATAAGGGCCTAGAAATGAGAGTAGAAGTATTAATTACGGGCTCTCCAAACCTCATGCCAGCCCAATCATTTCCTCAAAATGGATTTTTACTGTTCTAGCAAACCCCATGAAAGCAGCAGGCATGGGGAGGAGGTTGGCAGAAGCAGCCACAGACTTCAGGGCTGTAGCAGTGCTCTATTTTTTTAGTTTTACTAAATATAGCTTCAAGGACATGCTACTCACACTGAAAACCATTTTGAGAGTTCCGGCCCAAATGCACCCTGCCACTACAGGAGAAGCAAGTGTTTTGCTCTCAGACACACAGGTATTATGCTCAAATTAGACAGCTGAAAAGTGAATTTTCTAGCTCCACCACTGAACATCTCCAGATGAAACGCGAGTGTTCAGTGCCCGGTGGGAATCATCCCCTCCACCTCGGGAAGGTGTGCCCTCAATGTCACCTGGACAATACGGGGCCGAGTTCCTCCATTTCATACCCAGAGCAATCAAACAGTTTTTAAGTAGCAGCAAACATTCCCATTCTTAACCCCAGAATGTTGACAGAATAAACTCAGCCACTGGACAGAGTTAACATCACCAACGATGCCAGTGCTATTGCTATACCTACTGCTGCTACTCTTTTCCCTCCACCGGTACACACAGTGAAAAAATACTAATGTTTACTGACTTAGAAAACTGTTTCTGCAACAGACTTGTGAGTTCTATCTTACCAGGTATTACCCAAGTCAATTTTACATGGATACTCATGAACATTTCCCCCAAAATTCAATTTATCTGCATTTTGTTTTTCCTGCAACATCCTCAGAACTTGAAATTCAATGATACCTGGGTTGCAAAACCAACAGATAATGTCTTTATTCAAATTCTCTCTTTATTCTCTGGACAATGCATGGTTTCTAATACAGAATTTGGTAAAATAAAAATAGAAAAATATACTTTCTGGCAGCAGAACAGAAAAAATCATAAGCATCCGTTTGCTACATTAATAAGTAAGCAAGCTGAGAAACCTTTAGAACAGAGCTAAAGAACCCTTTTCTCTCCAGCAATTCATTCCCACTCCCTACACCACATTTTTCCCTATTATTCACACTGAACTTCAACTTGTGAAAGGATGTTTGAAACACATCTCAATGTTAACAATCAGTTTCTATAAAGTTGTAAAGTAGGTCTGAGAAATAGGGTGTTAAATCTAAAAACATCACGACGATGTGTGTGCTGAGGGTTGTATAGAAAGCCTGAACACAGGGCTGGATCTTCCTTTACACTGACACAAAGCTCAGCTTAAGGCCAGATAAACTTCCATTTCCATTCCCTTTAAGATCCAGGATGTAATTACAGCTACGCACTGTGAAGATGTTAGAAATGAGAATTAGGCTTAAAATACTTTAAGCAGGAATTATAAAAATTATAAAGGAATTCAGCACTGCTGAATTAAGGATTTTAAGAAAGAGTTCGGGAATGTAGTGATTTATTTTGCAACTGAATCATGATGGAATTATTCTCACATGACTACTGAGAGGAAAATACAACGTTAAAGAGCACAGAACAGAGGAAGATTAACCCAGGTCCACAGAGGTAAGCATAAGACAACCAAAATTCTACAGACCAACAAAACCTTGGAATGTCACTAAAAGGAAAATGGAGGGAGAAAAAGAAAGAAGAAAATTGGTTTTCAGTGATTTATTACCAACTTTAACTCGTCAAAACTTCTGTGCTGCCATGCATAAATTAAGTACACCACCTATCCTAGCAGCTGCTGCTACCACTTTTGCCTATTTCATTCCTGGATTTCCTCAATGCTTCCAAAACACTCCCTTTTTTCCATGATTTACACCTCAGAGAGGCAAAACACCTGCTGTTTCTAGAGAAACCCTTCACAAGAGTAATCGTGGCCTCCCCTGCCAAGGTGTCACACAAACAGCAGTTCTATTTAGCAGAGCTCACCAAAAACACTGCACCTGCAAGACCAGATTTACAGACAAGGTCACGGAAGGAGCTTGGAAAGAAAGATAAAGAGGAAGAGATGATTGATGAGTTTAACAAACACGGTTGTCCTCGATGACCTTAAGAGCCTTTTTCAACCTGAATGATTCCAGAGCTCTAAACCGGTGCTTCTGGCCCAGGTAACTCCCCACACCCAGGTGTGCCTGACTAATACACGCTTTAATCAGCTGCTGGGAAACGCTCTGAGGTTTCTGCGCCCGTCAACTCAAATTAATTCCATTTATTATTATTACTTATTATTATTATTATTATTTCCACACTGAAGCCACCGCTGGAGAACCACTACTGACTGGGCCCAGGGGATATTCCAACCACCACATCCACACCCCGGGGGTGCTGCAGGAACCTTTTGCGGGCTCTGAGAACAGCGTCCCGGGCAGCCCCACCGCCGCGGCCGCGCCTGTGCCCGACCCTTGGCCGGGCACGGAGGGATGGAGGGGACGGCTGGAACTCGCCCGCACCGGCTGCGCCTCCTCGCTGCCCCCGCGGGCTCCCCAGAGGCGGCAGCACCACTCACCCAGAGGATGAGGCTGTCGCACAGCAGCGGATCGGCCGGTTTTGGCTCCATAGCGGCGGCGGACACGTCCCCCTCGCTCTGGGGCCGCCCCCGCTCGGCGGCTCCGGCCGCGCCGCCGCTCCGCCCGCGCGCCCCCGCGGGGGGCGGGGCTGCCGCCAGCGCCGTCCAATCAACGCCCGCGTCTGCCAGGAGTGACAGCGAACTTCACCAATCATAGGGGAGGATGGGTGTCTTCGAGCCAATCACAGTGAGACCCGTTAGGGGCGGGGATTCCCTCACGGCCCCACCCCCTCCCTCAGGGGGAGCGGGGCCGAGGCAGGATCGTGTCGCGCGCCCCGGGTGGTGCGTGGGCGAAGCGGGATTGTGTCACTCCCCCACGGAGTGAACTAATGGGCCGCGACTCAGCCCGTGCAGCCCCCGCGCTACCCCCGCCAGCTCGGGACGCGCCGCTCCGTCACAACATGGCGGGCGTTGCCGCTTCACAGCCCGCCCCGGCTGCCCCGGCGGTGTCGAGGGTCGGGCGCGCTGGGGAGGTCGCGAGTGAAGAGCTCCTGTGTGGTGCAGAATTACCTGTGCTTCAGGTGTAGGTATGTCAGTGTACCTGTACCCGCCACACGCGGGTTTATTTCAGAGCAGGATACAGAATATCTAAAAGAACAGCTAAATTTTTAAACAAATCGTTAAACGAGCCAAAAATAGCAATTCATCTGGGGAGGAAGCGGTGAAGCACAGGGGTGCGGAGCTACTGCTTTAACCCTTCTGGAGGTGGGACCCCTTGTCCCCACCGAACAGGACAGATTGAGAAGGGCTACAGCAGTTTTACCTGTTCTTAATTTATGTTGTCCCCTCTGCCTGCCTGCTCTGCGCGTCACATCGCCACGCAGGCACCACGCACTTCTTTGCCTCTGAAGTAGTTCACGACATGAGAGCTAAAACGTAGAGGTACTATGCTGTTTGATCTTTCTTTCAATGAAAAAAAGGAACCACCAAAATTTGTTTACTCTCTTTCCTCTACTATATTTATTTCATAGGAGAAGCTTACCTTATTTGATCAGATCTTGTGGATGACTGATTCAGGATTCTGTCCTCTGTAACACCCTGCCCCAGACACCAGAGAATCTCAATACCTTACACTGAAACAATGGGATTATTCTGACCCTTTCCTGTTTCAGCAAAAGAACTTATTTCTATCTCCTCTTTTACTGCTTTATTTGAACCATTATTTTTTGTTAGCTGATTCTCTTTTATAAAGATTCTTACATTGCCTGTTAGTACTGGAATGTGCAGAATGGCATTAAACACATCAGTGTTTAGGGCAGTCTATGAGTACACTAAATATCTTGAGTAATAGCTGTTACAAAGCATCATATATTCCTTTTTAGCCATTCTTCAAGATACATAATTTTCTGTTACTGATTCTACTTTACCTTGCAGAGATGGAAATTGTGATGACATGGACAGTATTTACATGACTATTTTCCTCAAAGTGCTGTCCAGAATTGATAAAGGCTCAAGACTGGACTTTGATTTCTGGAAACCCTATTACTGTTTCCTTCACCAAAGGTTCTTAAAGGGACTTGGTTGCTATAGAAGATTAATGTAAATCCTTATTAAAAATAGAATAAGGAATAAAAGGTTTTTACAGTAAAATCCCCCAGAGTCCTGTGCTGGGATTTGTACTGTTGAGCATGCTCATTTTATTTTTTTAGTATTTTTGCTCTTTCATAATTTCTACTACCTTTTGCTTATTTTCTCCCTCTTCATTTCCGTACAAGTTCCATAATTTGATGTCCTTTCCCTCTCAGGCAGTGTCACATCCTAATGTCAGTTGCTTCCTGACAACATAAAGCAGCTGTGGAAGCCGGTGAGGGTGAGGCCCAGCGAGGTAAGCAGTCAGGTACAGTCCCATGAGCACCAGGCAGGTGCACAGTGACGAGGCAGCTCTGAGGCCAAGCTGAAAATTCAGCCCACAGTCCACGTCCATGGGGTCCCTGGCCAGGCACAGGCTCGACTGTGACCCTGCTGCACCCAGGGCTGAGCTGGAACAGAGGGGATGGGTGGAGGCACCAGGTGAGGCTATTCAGGCCTCTTTCAGGGTTGCTCCTCTCTCAGAAGTATCCAGAAATTATTATTCCTAAGGGATGGCAGTGCAGGAAAGGTGTTAAGAGAATGTGGCTGGTGCAGGGAGCGTGGCTGAGAGCTGTGTAAAAACAAGGCAGGCTGTGCAGGTCTGGTAATCTGGGATTATGTCAGGAGGGATCGGCTCACCCGTGTGCTCCTGGCTGCGGCATCCAGGTCAGACGGCTGGCTCGGGTGAGGAAGCACTCACCCAGACAAACTAGTGTCAGCACACAGCAAGGGTTTGTCTGAACCTACAGAGAAATAAAATACAGCTCCAGACAGATCTGTGCAGCTATTCCACATCTTTCAGGGCGCATCAGGAACACCACAGCACTGTCCAGCCCTGCCGGGAGCTCAGCCGTGGGGCAGAAGTGTAACAAAGGGTTCTCTGTGCCTGATGCAGATTAACGTGGTTTGAGTTTATTTTTTAGGCCTGGTTGGAGATTTCTTCATGAGCTGCAGCTTTTGTGAATGTCTGTCAGCACATTCTGGGTTAGTGCCAATCAAGGATTATGACCTATATTAACATCCTAGAAACAGGGCAGGCCAGCCAGGATTCCACCTCACACCAGGACTGCAGCTCAGTCTCCTGATGTCTGATATCCACTGTTACAACATTTTAAACTCAGGTTAAATTACTTCTTCCAAGAGGGGCTTATTTAAAATGTACCCACTCCTTTTGATAGTGCATCTCTTGCCTTCTTGACAAGGCATCTGACAGTCTCTCAGTGAGGGCTGTCTAACTTTCTTAACAAAACAGAAGAATGGCATTTGTTACAATTATTTAACTGCTATTCATAAAAATCAAATAGATTCCTAAGGGCTTGGGTTTATGTTCCATGGGACTTACATCATTTTATCCAGTAATATGAACAGTATTCAGTTCAGACATTATTTGGAGGCTTGCTCAAGAAAGCCCCACATCCAGAGAGTGGAATTTTCCCATACCTTGTGTGGCACATAGGCATCTCACTGGTAGTTTAAAAATAGTGTTGTTGGAAAACCCTAATATACAGGACTGGATCTAAAAGGGGTTTTCTAAGCATTGGAAAGAAAGACATCAGGATGTGAAAACACCAAACAGTGACCCTTGGTGGTTAGTTGTGTACCTTGCACGTTTCTTGCTGTTAGAAAACATAAGATGAAGAATGTTCCTCAGCTTTTCAGTCATGTTTAACAGCTTGATGGATTTGATTTATGGAAGTCTGCACCCTCTCAAGCATCTTCCAAAAGCTTTAGGAACATCCCATAAGCCCTGGGGTGTTCTGTGGTGCCAAGGCATGTTTGAATTTTTCAGATATACAAACTAGAAACCAATTCCCAAAATGTATGCAGTGAATTATTACACAGTATAAACTGATTTGATTCCTGCTGTATTCCCTGGGCAACACAGCCCTTCCTGTCCTGTCACAATCTCTTACACCTTCCTGGCATATACACTCCCACTTCTTTTTGAGTCAAGCTCTGTGTGTATTGGAAGTTATTCTAGTTCCATGAAAAAGGCATTGCCTAACTGTTTATTCTCCAAATTTGGCCAATTCAAAATTTATTATAATCAAATGGAGTTTATTCAACATAACTGAACACCTAAAAATCCTAAAATATGAATTAAAAAGCCACTAATGTGAACTGGAGTTGTGTGACTGGCTGGAGGTTCTCATTGCCTTGCTTGTCTTGTGCAGGTTTGTGTTTCCCAACTGCTTTTCCCTGCAGATGCTCCACGGTGCTTTCCAGGTCAGTTATACCCAAGGGCAATGGGAGCAGTGCCATGATGATGAATGTGAAATTTTTCACTCAGTAACTGAAGTATCTGTTTTGTAAAAGACTCTGAATTAATTTGGCTGTTCTATGAGATGAAAATCTGTTATTATCAAAACAGTAGGAATTCTGGATATTTTGTATATTAATTCTGAAAATTAATACCCTTTACAAGAGTATATTCATCGAAGGAGCCTTGTATTCAGGCTTTGCTGAAAGGTGGCAATATTTTCACGGGGAATAAGCATCTTTCAAGTATTTTCACATGAGATGGAAATACTTTCATCACTTGAGGCCCTTCCTGGAAGTCATTCAACTATTAGAACATTTGCTTTAAATAAAAGACTGTTTAAGCCAGTGGGATTCCTGGAATTCCTGAGCCGTTTATGCTCTTCTTTACACATTTCTTAGCACATCTTAACTCACTGAACATTTCCCTCTCCCAACAGATTTAATACTGGTAAGAAATAGTCATCTCATTAAAACTATGAAGGCTTGGGCTGGCATTTCTTGTCTGTTTTATGGTTTTGACTGGAGTAATTTCTGGTGTCCTTGGTTACAAACTTTCAGGTGCAGTTATCCTAGCCCATGTGATACAGCAAGTGTGTGCATGCAGAGTACAAATGCATCCACACCTTTTACACAGAATAACAATATTTAGTTTATTATACCAGTTTCAGGAAAAAATAACTGCTTTTACAAATATTACATAAGGTTTCTCATATGTCAGTGAAATAGGCATTGACAAAGTGAAAGAGAAAAGATGGACATAGAGCCACAGAGCCAATAGTTGTGATAGCTCATTAAATTCCATAAAAAGCTATACTTGGAGACAAAGCAGGTCAGAGGTGAAAAACTACCTACCTATGCTCATAAAAGAGACCAGATCTTGGAATTGTACCTCTTGGCCTCATACAGCAGGAGAGTAAATGGTTAACATCTTTAAGGAATGATCCACTTCGATTATCTCAGGGCAACACCTCAGAATCAGGAACTTTTAACAGCAGTGACTTGAGCAGAATAAAATACATCATTTCTCCTCAGCCGGGCCCCACTTTGTCACTGTTCCCTCCCCTCCCGGCCTGCTCTCGCTGCCTCAGTCATTCCTTAACATTTGTAAATCTCCTATGTTTTTTTTATTTCTGCCTTTTCATTTACTTTCTCCCTGACATCTGCCCTTCTATTTTAGCACTCTTATCTTCTCTACTGAACAAAGTCACAAAGTGGGCTTTGGCGGTTCCAGCATTCCGGCTGACGTTCATTGACATCATGGAACTGTTTGCTCTGTCACAGTAACAGCTCCTGGCTTTGCAAATTCACAGGTATTAAATGTCTCAGATACAATTTCAGTTGGTGCCCATGACAAAAAATGCAGATTGGGATATGAACTATGACAGAGACGTGTTGGTCACAAACAAATCCACATTCCCACTTGGAGATCCTGTTTCCACAGGTGCCTCAAAGAGATGGGGCCATGTGGTGGCTTGTAAGGCACCAGCTTGGCAGGTGGGTTTGTGTCCAAACAAGGCCATTCTGGAGATTTTGATCCTGGGAATATCCTCACACTTATTTAATACTGTCCAAATACCTTCAGTTCTCACCACAGTCTGGGATTAATCCATGGGGAGGCTTAGAAATCCTGGGTTTTTGTAGGATCAGGGAAATCACAAACTTAATTTCCAAAAAGAAAATCCCCGTAGATTGATTCTGTACCAGGGTACTGGTATGTACTACTAGAGAAGCTAATTCTGGTAATACCTCTAATCTCTTTAAACAAAATAATCTTCAAAACTCTGTGTTTCATTGTACCAGTTATATACCATTATCTTTATTATTCATAAACTCTATCATCAGCATAGAAGATTCACTGAATAAAATCTTCATAACTTGAATTCATTGTTTTTAAATGGAAAATTAACAGCTAACTTATTAAAGGGTATTTCTTTCTCAACATCTGTAAGTTGGTGTAAAAAATTATTAAAAGACATGTTTTTAAGTGGAATATTTAAATAGTATTCTCTAGCTGAAGGAGAGTCTGTATTCAAAAATAGAAACTCTGGATGAAAATACCACAGCTCTCACTTGCTATTGAATAACAGCAATGTCTCAAACCCAACCACAGCTAAACAGAGTGGGAGAGCTACAGGTATGTGAAGCGAAAGATGAATTGTTCTGATACTCACTGCAATAGTTATGTATTAAATAAACAAGTTACTGTGCATCTGTCAAAACTGAGTTCAGATTTCCTATTGATTTTATATCAATGTCATTTTTCTTGGTTTTCTTGGAAAATAACCTTCAGTTTGCCTAAAAATTTTGAACACATATTCTTTCATATTTGAAGGTTCTGTTGATATGGTATATTCCAAAGAGGGAACGCCAATTCCTACAGCAGGAGGTCGAGTCTCTTTAACAGACTGTTCTCTCTAAGCAGTGCCAGGGGTTGCAATTGTATTTGTTGGCATTTCTAACAAAATTACATTTTGCACTTGGATCACTTTTGAAGCTAAAGGTTACTATTGTCTTGATTTTACCAGCCAGTCCCTTCTCTTTGCATTTATAGAGATTCTTCCCTTGCTTTCCTGCTGCCCTCCACTGGCAGCTGCTCTGACCTGCTTTGCTTGTGCACAGGAACAGGTTTTCAGTAGTTCTGAGCTGAGCTCCTCATCTGAACAGGACCCTGTGAAGCCTGCCTACATATCCAGCAGCTCCCAGTCTTTCATTCCAGAGTGGAATTAGGGTCACACATGGGATTCCCTGAGGGTGCATCATGCAAAAACTGTCTCGGTCGAAAACCCCTCAATAGTTAAAGGCCATTACACAGGCCTCGCTCCAAAACACTGCCAGGGAATGCTGTTTCACACCTTTGTACCTCTCAACCCCACCCAGTGTTTGGTTAGGTAGCCCTTTGTGGAATAGATCAAGAAACTTGATTTGTAAAATTGGGGATTAATAATGCAGTAATGCCAGTGGCTGGCACGTACAGACCTGTTGGCTTTGGTGGGATCACTGGACTGTGCAAAATAACTCAGGCATGGGAGTGTTTGCCAGCTTAAACTCCAGAGCCAAACAACAAGCTCATTATCAGCAAACACTGTGACTGGCACTGAAGTTTTGCTTCAAGGACTCTGCAAAGATCTAGCACCAAAAAATCCCAACCTAAAACTGGCAAAGTGGATCCAGGATTGCAACTTTCAGGCATGTGCTGGGACCAATAAAGTCACCAAGGAAACAGGAATGGCTGGCCTGGGGCAATCATGGATTAACTGATTTAATGTAGAGATTCACAGAAGTTTGGATTTTCTTGTGTCCGTTATCTTTCTCAAAATATTCTGGAGCTGTGTGAAGGGAACCTGCTGTTATTTAACAGCCTTTCTCTGGTCAAATTCATTGAGTTCAGCCAAATAAAATCTCAGTTTCCCCATTGAAGCCTGGGCACTAATGGAAGTGCAAGAAGATTCCCTGCTGTCCTGCATCCAGCTGTGCCCAGGGGTGGGGAAGAGCTTTGAACCAAGAAGAGCTTAGAGTAACATAACAAATGGACCCAAAATCCTGCTTACTGAAACAGTGCAGAATTCAGCCACCAGTTTCCAAGAAAGTGTGTCTGAGTTACTGCAGAAGAGCCACAGCCCTGTGCACACAGCCCCTGGCCAGCGGAAGGAAATCCTCTGGGCTCATTCCCCCTTTACAAATAATCTTTTCTGCTATTACTTAGTTAGAGTGGGTTTCACCACTGTATTAAAACCATTCAGATCCTTTTTTGAGTAAGTACTAACCAATGCTCAAGTGGCCTAATTAAAATAGATTTAATGTGTTCAAACCGATTTTCCAGGGTATCAACATTCCCATCTAAAAACCACAGGACTAACTGACATCTCTGTGAGCAGCCTTTTTGAATTTAACACCTGGAGCAGAGAAGGTGGGCTGAAGAGAAGGATTTGGGGAGTCCATCGTGGTGAAGCATTTTCCTAAACATCCTGAAAGGATGTTACTGCTCACACCGTGTCACTTCTCTGGATAATAAAACTGCTCCAGCTTCTGCATCTGCCAGTCTGGCACCTTTAATAAGTAATTAAATCACACTGTGGATGTGAACACAGCCATGGATAAATAATAACTGACAGCTCTCACACTGGCACGCGAGCAGGGAGACACAGCCAGGGCAGGAAATCACACACAGCATTTCATTTGTTACTGATTTATCTGTAACGAAGTGAGGAAGATGCCCTGGGGACTGGTGACTAACAAGGAGCATTGTTTATGCTACAAATCCCATTCGGTTATTAGTCTTTGAAAAGTGCTTTGTTTAGTTTATCAGTGCTCCAGCAGGAATGCCAGGGGCATTATTGCTGTTATAAGTGTATTTCTATTCCAATATTACTGACACGTAAGAGGTTATGTGTTACCTGAGGGCTGAAAATTCAGCTTGTGCTTCAGTGCCTTGTTGAATCAGGATCAGGATGGTGAACACTGCACCAAACCAAGCCATGAGCAGGTTTCCTTATTAATTTTGCTCCATTAAATAGGAAAACACCTTTACAGAAATCAAACCTTTCTCAAGGACCACAGAGCATGACAAAGAATAAAAACCCTATGGAGTATAAATATCCATCAATTAAAATTATTTTAGCATATTAGACCTGCTTAAATTCTGCACTTCACTTAGGAATTGGAAAATGTTGTATTACACAACCTAATTCTGCAGTTATGCAATTCCTATGCATTGCAAGTGTCTGGCAAGTTTTAGGGCTGTTTCACAACAGCACTGATAAGCTATTACTCTATCAGGTGATCAAAATACCTGCAGTGTGCCCTTGATCAAGTTAATATTTAAAAATAGGAACACAACTTTAATGAGCTGTCCAGTGTCTCCTCCCTGGTCATCTTAATTGGCCTTGTAACTGAGACCCTGAGCAGCTGCTCACCTGTCAGAGCAATCTGGGCAGAGGTCACACAGTGTCACCCCTTCCTGACAACTCCAAACCTCAGAGCAAGGTTTGCTTTACTAAATAACAGCATATTCTCATGGAAAAACGAATTCATGTTTGTTAGCACTCAGATCTGCTAAGCACTCTTTAAACTTTAATTCCCTCTCCACAAAGATGCTGATGAGAATGGACTCACCACTGATGCTTTAAGCTAAATTTCCTTGTGGTAAAGCTGGAGGATGTTGTGAGCTGAGCTGTGGCACAGAGATAAAGGTTTATACCCAGGAGCTTCCGGCTTCATAGTCAACAAACTGATCAGAGCCTCACGCCTTTCTTTTGCATGCAAGAATTAAAAATGTCTCACATCTGATGGCTGAGGTTTAGTACAATGGGCTTGGTTTTGCAGCGTTCTGCTAGGATTGTTTTCTGAAATGCTCAGCTTTCATTTTAAGCCAGAAGATGTGTCAAGATTTGAAAATATTTCCTTTCTCTCAAAATCTGTCACAGTTTCAAAGCCTGGCCCCTGATGAGGTACCTACATGGAGAATTCCTTTGCAAATCTGAGCTGTGGAAAAGTGACTTCAGTGAGCACCTGTTCACTGAGAAAGCAATATCAACCTAAGGACTCAATTCCTGAAAAAGTTTAACTTTTTTTGTGGATCTTTGAATTCTGTCTTTGAATTCTAAATCTATTTTTCAGAATAATTTGCTGCTGAACTTGGGGTTTGGTTTTAGTTGTTGGGTTTTTTTCATTTCCTCCAAATGCATTAAACTGACTTCTAGTGGACTAAACATTTTACCATCCCATTCTGCTGTAGCAGGATTCCCAAGAAGACAGGACTTAGAAACACCAATATATAGGCACCAAGATCCAAATCAAGGCTATGAAACAGTCACTTTTATGGGCAGTCACAGGGTTTCCAGCCTGAAATTCTAAGAGGAATGACAAATTTAATTGTGCTCTTTGCAATTGGACACAGAACTACTGTGTGAGAGGAAGCTCCCTAAAAATCTGTCATTGTAGGCAAAGTCACACTAAATATTTTATTTTGTTAAGACTGTTTAATGTCATCGAAAACTCAAAGCCTCACGACACAAACCCTAACTGCCATAATCACTCCTGCAATCTCTAATTCAATCTGCTTGTTCAAATGTTCAAAGGCCAGCTCAGGATTTTGGAAGGGGTAAATTAATTCTGGCAGACTCACAGCGATGTCAGATATCATCTGTCTTCTCCTTCTATCAGATCCAGCTGGGAAGGCCTCTTATAACCAGGACAGAGCCAACTCGAGCATCACTTTAAGTGCTTGGACTCAATAAATCAGAAATTTGATTATGTGCATATAATCTATTAAAAACAAATGAGAGCTTTGGCATGTTTTTCCTATCTGATCTACTCAGGGCAAGACTAAGCCACTGATGTCTTTACTGAAGGTGACCCCAAGCCTCTTTTTCCTCCCAAATGCTCTATTAATACAACAGGGGGAATGAATGGCTCTACTGGGTGAAACCAGGGCCACCTTGCCCTCAGTACCTGTTGGGCTCAGAAACTTCTGGCATCCATAAGAATGTCCATGTAACCATGTATGTAAAGAACTGCCTGATTTTGCATCCTCAGTCACACTGCAGGAGCTGGCTGAGTTTCCCGCTTTGCTTCACTCACTCAGAGAGCACGAGAAAATAAAAAATGCAGTGTCACATTTTGTCACTGGGCTTTAAATTATTTTTCTTCTTCCCATATATGCATATACTGTTCACCCAGAGCAGGATCACTGCCTGGTTCTTTGCTGTAATTCCTAGTCCTAACTCAAATACTCTGGGAGCAGAGCTTGAGCATTCTCAGGGTCTCAACAGGACATCGACTGAAGCTGATGAGTTTCCAGCCCCTTTGCATGGTGCCTGAGCTCAGCAGCCAGAACTGGGATCATCAACACTAAACATTCCACTTTCCTATTTTCTGAGCAGCACACACTCTCTTTCTGCAGACTTGCTCGTGAGTCATCTGTAAATAAACCATAATCACTTGTCCCCTAGGAGTCATATAATAAGTTAATTATTGTACAACACATGCTAATACAAAATACACGAGAGGTTTCAACGTGTTGAGGCTGCAAAGGGCAGGAGAGCCTTTCAGAATTTCCATTGGTTATGGTCTGGGAATGCTGGGTTTCCCTTGACTCCGTATCTACTGCATAATCAGAAACACATTTTGTTCCCTTTGTTGTATGAGACAAAGCTAAAGAAACGTGTATGTTCTTACTGTGCAAAAATAAAGAGTAGATACCTAATGGGCTTATGTCATGTGTGCAGTGTTTGTAAACACAGCTCTGGGGCACTGCCAGCTGACAGAAACCACCACAGCTTATACCTGAAATAATGCTCTTCTGGACCTGCAAATATCCTCAGTCCTGCAGGGAAGTCAAAATACAGGAGTGGGATGTGCCAGATGAATTTCAGGTAGCACTGAGTTTAAAAAAAAAGCCTCTTTGCCCAGAATTCACCTCACAGTGTCCTGGACCATCCCCAGGTTTAGTTACTCCTACAGGGCCACCCCAGCTTTGCTATTGTGTGGTTGTTATCTCATCAGGAGAGAATCTTATCAGTTCAGGGAGAGGAAAATCTGAACACAATGGAAAAGCCTTCGGCATCTGATATTCTTCTTTTGAGAATAGGAAATAAATACATTTATAACTTCACAAATAGTAAGGGAGAAAGATTCTTTTCCAGTAGTTATACAAACATAGTATTGTTTAGGTTGGAAAAGCCCTCTGAGATCATCCAGTTCATGTTCTGACACTTTGTTTTGAAACCTCCAGTTCCTGTTATTTACAGATCCTCATTCTAGGAGGAAAGACTGGTATCAACGGTGCGGATTTAAAATTACTCATTTGGTGAACTCATAGTTTCAGACATGGCTCTGGCAAGAGACCTGGTTTCTCAACACTCACCTGGCAGACCTACACAATGATCTTTCTCCTCTTTCTTGGAATTATTATATTAGAAAAACTAATTAAAAAACCCACTTCGTTCTCAAATGAGCTTGAATCTTCCCAGTCATCTGGTTCTTCCCACCATTCTGTAAAAAAGTCAGATACTTGGAGGTGCATTCATTGATCTGTCATGTAGACACGTGTCAGTCAGGTATTTCTGACTTCAAAGACTGATCCCATTGTGGCTGTGGCAATGGAACATGTGATAATACACTTTGCATTTGAGAATGCCTCTTTATCATTTCAGGGGCTTATAGAATTCTTATCTTCCAACTCCAGAAACAAAGCTTAATATTATTACTGTTTCAGACTTGGCTAAGCAAAGGGATGGATTGTTTGGAAGTAATTAATTTACTTAAGTAAAGGATCTTTTTGTTACCCAGACAGTGGTAGACACTAAGAATCCTGCTCTGCCACCCAAGGAAGTCAGAGAATTCACTGGACTTTATTTCAGTACATCTAAGTGACAGACATGACTAAAAAGGAGGGGGGGAAATATTAACAATTAGTTATGTGTGGCATCTGTTCTTCTGTGATGTTCTGCTAACCATAATAAATTATTATTAATGAACTGAATATGTCAATTGAATTACTAATTTATTGAAGACTCTGCACTACTGCTCTTCCAGGAATCAGTCCAAATTTGGCAACCCAATAAATCACAGGGTCTCCAGATGCCCCAGCAAATTTTTATTTACTCATTGCTTTCACATCGCAAGGTGCCACTTTTGAAATGCCCAAGAAGTCTTAAGATGACAAGAAGTAACAGATCCTCTCATAAGATACTGTTAAATTATAACATAAATTTGTGGAATGGGTAAAATCTGCCCCAAAATTACAAAATTTATATTCAACTGTGCAAAAAACCCCCAACCTATTACAAAAATCAACAGTCCAATAACCACACATTTGTAACTGTGAAAGCATGAACTCAGTTCTCAGAAGACAGCTTGTCTTTTTAATCAGCAGCATAAAAATCTAGCTATTTCATACAACTAATTTATATTGATGACAATCAGGAGTAAGACAGGCCTTCCTTAGTTCTGGTTCTGCCTAAAACAAAGCAGATCCAGGCATAATTACATTGCTTTGCAGCCCTGTGAAAGTTTTCTGAACAAACAAAATCACGCAAGTTCCATATTAAACAATTCAGTAAGTTAATTTCTAGCCATGTATAAAGCCTTTTTAAATCTGTTTACTGCTTTTTAAGTAAATCTGTGTGGTCATACAGGGGAAAAATGTTCAAAGACATCTCATTACATGCTCAGTAAGTGTTTATTCCAGCCCAGGATCTGTTTAACAGGAAAGGGACAGATCAGATTTAGAGGGTCCTTCTGTCGAGGCTGCCCATGATGTGGGCTCCTGTCCTTCCCCAGAGCATCTTCAGCCACTGTAATCTATGTAAAACCATAATTCTCTGGATAAACGTGTCTGCTAAATGCCTTCTGTGAGGCTCTGAGCCATATGGTTGGGATTACAGCATTTCAATAGTTATTTCAAGTGAGTACAAGGATGAACCATAGAATAGTGGAGGGAGTTACATTCATAATTCCGTTTATAAAGGGGATTTCAGGATTTTTAAGGCCCATGTTATGTACCACTGGAGCCAGAACCACAACCTTAGAGCAAGTGCAAGTTATATTTACAAGGGGCAACATTGGTGCAATAAAACCACATTTTTATCTTTAGAAAGTGTGCTTTTCCCCTAGATTGAAATGATGGTCACACAGCATAGCCCCTTGTCACTGTTGCCAGCATCACCATCCTCTGAGACCACGACACATCAGTGGATCCCCAACAGCCAGGACACCTCAGGAGAGACACCATGTAATACTTAATGTTGTTTCATGTTTTTCTAACACTGTTTTATAACATACAGGAAAAGGAGGCTTTGAATAGAACTCTTCCAGGACAAACAATGAGCACATGGCCTCAAAATGTGTTTCAAATAATGCCACAGTAGTTATAGTTTCAAGTACAAGGACAGACATAACAACAAAGAGCATCAACTTTCCTCTTTCCTGGTCTGGTTAATTTTGCCTTTCCCATCTGTGAGTATGACCTAATGATACAGACTATTTGTATTTAATTTTGAGATCTGCAGGGAAGTACCACGAACAAGCTTGGTCTACACTGTTTTTGTTAGTTGTATATGTTTAGCCAGGCTTTACTTTCCTCCACACACCATTATTTACACTCCAAAGCACTGACTCCTTGCAAAGCATTATACATGTTATGGCTGTGTTTATAGAGTAGAAGTGTTCTCTGTAACATGTCTGTTTTTCATGTCTTAAACCAATAAAACTTTACATTGGGCTTATCAAAACCATTCAGTGTAGATCTAAGTCTGCTGTGACTGAAATCAGCAATAAAACTTCTCTTGATGCCCCGTGGATCAGAGCTAAGGCAACGCTGAGCTCTTAATAAATTCTGCTCCGGTAAAAGTTTTATTTAAAAAATGTGGTCAACCCAGAGCTTTTAAAGAAGATTAATGTGGACTTATAAAAAATGTCTGATTTTATTATTAGTAGTAATTCATACAGTTTGTCCTGAAGTTTTCCTTTTCAGCTTCAGTTTGAACCATATGTTCAGGAAGTTCAACTGAAAAGCGATCCTTGAGCAATATTATTTTTTTCTAATTAACAATAACCACAGAGGTATTTTAGAGAAACCTACAGGCTCCCTCAGAAGGTTGTGGAGAGAGCTAGATTAAAACAGGATTTTGTCTATTTTATGAAAAATGCACCAAAGCACAAATAGGTCAACTTCAGAGGAGTCCTTCCTTTCCTCTACCAAAGGATTCCACGTGCAGCAAATCTTAATTTCCATAGAGTTCTTTGTGAAAGACCTTGGAGAACTCTGGAACTTGTCAGTGCCCTGGCCACCTCACTGGGATAGAGCACAGACACAGCAGTGCAGCCACTGGATCACCAGGCAGGATCTGGATCCAGTGGGGCAAAGCAGTTCCTGAAGTCAGGTGTGATGGCTGGCAAATGCAAAAGCTCAAGGGGATGCTGGAAGCTGGGTGCCAGACTGGGCTTATACAGACTGGATGGGGATTTAGGGATAAACACAGCCATGGGCCCAAACAACTGCTCTGTGTGTGTAAACAAAACACAACAGGCACAAAGGAAAACCCTGCACTTGAACAAAAACAAGAGTAAAAAACAGAAGTCACAGCAAGGTTCATAAAAATACCTTCGGGCCAAATTTAACATCCCCAGTCCTTGTACACATGATGTCACTGATGGCATCAGGGACACTGTTATACTGGATGTCAAGCACAGTTTATCACATATTCCCCTTCCAGTGACAGCAGACGAAGTAATTCTGGGTGCAGAAACCCTGCACTGAGGGCTCCTGGAGACTCCTCATTACAGCACAGCTTAAAAAAACTATTTGCTGGTTATTTTGAAAAACAAAGGTAATCGCTCAGTTCAACATCAATTCCATCCCAACAGCAGCTCAGTGTTGTGCTGCTGTTTGCACTGGGGTCCTTGTCAGGTTTGATCAGTTTAATTGTTGAGATTTTGTTTCCCCTGAGCTGTCACACTGCTCACTGCCCCGGGAGCTGCAAGTCAAGCTGTGCTGCTTCTGATCAGATACTGTTTGTGCTTTGCTGTTTTTGCTGGTGGTGCCAGCCTGACATTGGTGTGTGTCACCTACTGCTGTCACTACACGCGCAGCCTCATCTTCCTGCCCGCACACTCTGCCCTCCTTCCTGAGACCTCTCTGTGTTGTACTTAGAAATCAGCAGTTGTCTGGGTAAGAAGAATTGGAAAGGATGTGGCAACTGGATTTTCCAGAGATACATCTGCTCCTTGGCAGTGCCTGCTGGTTTATGTGGGATAACTGGCCCTCACAATCCTGAAAGCCACACTGGCTCTGGACAACTCTTTGATGTAGCAGCAATGTTTCTGTCCACAGGGTACCTGCATTCCTGAGGGCTTCAAATACAATCCAGGGAGCTACAAGAACTGTATCCTCTGGATACTGCACAACAATTGAACAGCACTGGGGCATTCACAGAGCACAGAAAGGTTCTTCATTCAAGAGACTTGAATCTGAAAATGCGTAAAGACACATTGAACTGAAACACTGCAAGCATCAGGATGCAAAATAACCTATGTCACGGGAATACTCAGTTTGCGTCCTTAACCACTAGACCACCCGAGGCCCAGGTTCGATTCCTGGTCAGGGAGCTCCCCGGGCAGATGGTGCTCGTTAGCCCTTAAGGCAATCCATCTAAGAGA
>JAWWES010000006.1:3392987-3410796 GCA_035583135.1 Lophotriccus pileatus
TCTGCATATGCGGGTAAGGACCTTCCCCGGCTCTTCGTTCGCGAAGACTGGCCATTACATTTTACATTACTCAGTTTGCAGATTACCTGTATGACATGCTGCTCTTCCTGCCTCTTGCCTTGCAAAGAATCTTCACCTGGGGGTGTCTCGTGGATTTTTTTTCCTTAGAGTTGCGGTTTACATCATATGCTTGTCTTCTCCATTTGACGGGAAGCCTGGACCTCTCTGCAGGATACTTGCAGCAGCTGATGACATGATGGTTCTCCTTCTTCTAAGTTGCATGATAAACATCTGTCAGCAAATTGCACCTAATGGGTGAGGGTGGCAAGGCCTGGGCCTGACTGGCTCCAGTTGGGGCCCTTGGGCAAACTTCACCAAGCAGTGAATGGGCTTCTCTTGGGCTGGGGACACGTGTGATGGATTTGTCCCTCTGCTGGTGGCACGGGCTGGAGCAGGACCCAGCAGTGCTTGGCACTGCCAACTGACTCAGTGTGAAGCCTCAGAGGCCAGTTTTACACCATGCACTTGCTAAACTCTCTCATGTTGCATTTTTCTGTAACTTCATCCGAAGAGTCTGAATTGAAAGTGCCGAAAGCCACAAACAGAGCTTAACATTAAAATGCCCATCGACCTGCAGCTCAAGAGTGTTAGAACTCCTGAGCTTTAACATTTTACATCTTGGCTCAATTTGAATTAAATTTTAATTTGAGAACTTGACAAGCTGTACAATTTGCTGTCTTGTATAACACAAGGATGGTCAGACATTCTCACTGCAAAATCCTGTACCAGTGTTTGTGTTATCACAGCTGATTTCCCAGACACTGGGATACGGATTTCTTACAGCTCTGCAATGGGAACAGTCAGATTTCAAAATGTATAATGTGAAACTGGTAGTAACACTGTCCTGCAACAAAAATGCAGCTATAAAGTACAAGTATTACAAGGGGAGAAAAGCATTAAAAAGCCATGTAGGAAATGTGAACAAATCTCTGTGTAACTTTTGTACAAGCCCACACAAGGTACAGAGATTCCCTGAACTTTGTGCATCTACATTTTACACGAATCCAGTGTGACTGTTTGTTTCCTTTCTAAACTCCATACACTCCTCATGATTGCTAAGCTTGGTACCAGTTCAGCCAGAGAAATCAAGGCCAGTTTGATGATACTCATGTAAAAAGCAGGAAGTTCATGGAAACTTTGCTGAAGTTGGTTGTGTGTATGTTTGTGTTGAGCTGCAAAGAGTAGAAGCACTGGTACAGTGCCAGCCAACCCTGCACATCTGTCCCTGTACAATCTGAACATCTGCTATCCATTTGGAGTCTGTGGACTTCATTTTTACATATTAATTGTGTATTGAAATAGATACATTAAAATTTATGAATATTTGTTGTTTACAACACACTGGTCTCCAACTGCTTTTTCCCTCTCTGTATTCCCAGCTGCCATATTTTATCATGCCCTTGAGCTGAAGCTCTGACATACCACCGTGTCTCAGTCGTTTTCTTGCTTGTTTTACTCTTTGTGTTGTGATGTTTCTTCATTTTATTCCCATCAACTTTCATTGTCTTTAATTATGTCCCTGAACTTGTAAAGCTGTTTCTCCTAACAATGGGTACTTTGGAAATGGCAACAATTGCTTTTCCATGAACTACAAGGCAGGAAGTGCATTGTTTCTTTAAAAAAATTACCAGATGTTTTTCAGGACTGACTACAAACATTAAAAAACAAAACACAGAAACTATTATTTTGCAAATACTCCAAGTCCAATTTTGTTATTGTGTGACTTCTGTTTGCATTTAACTGGGAATTGCAGCCTATGCCAATGCTAAAGAAGGAATTTCTCTTGAGCTAAGGGTATAAGATGGAGTCCACCTACATGAACATTGACTCTGTGGACTCAAGTCCATCAGAGTGAGTCATGTTGTTCCTTGTGCTGTTCCTGCCTGTCCAAATACCAGCACTGGAGTACCTGCAGATGGTTATCTTGTGTTCTCTGACTGGAACAGATGAATATTCCTTGTCCCTGGGGTGCAGGGATTATTGACAGGAAATACCCAGTGCTTCACAGTGAAATGAGGGCATTTTATTTCTCATTAAAAATTAAAATGTATATTTTAAATGATAAAAGTATATTTTTAACATGGTTAGTACAGTAAGAAGAAATTACCCGCATCACACGTGCCTGGAAATTCATTATCCCTGCTATTCCCAGACTACATCCCTCTGGATCACAAGCTGTTCATGATGGAGCGATACTCCCTCTGATGTTCCACAAGCTTCAAAAATACTTCATATTTCTTGTCATAAAATCTGTGTAAGGAAGTTAATTTCAACAAAGCCTGAGATCTGAAGATCTAAATCCCCTGTAATACACACATTTACTGCCTTCCCTCAACATCAAAGAAACTTTGACTCTTCCCTAATTGCAGCTTCTGCCAGGATCAGAGCCCTCCCTGTGCGCTCCCGGAGCACAGTTTCCACCCAAATGAGTGATTTCAAGCTGTAATTACACCTTTTCCCTATAGCCAGCTTTGCTTCTCAGACAGGTTTTCCTCAGAGTTCTCTGCCGTGGGAGTGGGGAGACACTGGGGCTCCACAGAATCATTCAGGGTGGAAAGGCCCTCCAAGTTTAACTATTCCCCCAGCACTGCCAAGGCCACCACTAACCCAGGTCCTCAAGTGCCACATCCACATGATTTTCAAAAATCTGCAGGGATGGGGATCCACCACTGCCCTGGGCAGCTGTGCCAGGGCTGGACAACACTTTCCATGAAGGACTTTTCCCTCATATCAATCTAAGTCTCCCCTGGTGTAACTTGAGGCCGTTTCCTCTGGTCCTGTCCCTTGTTCCCTGGGAGCAGAGCCTGTCCCCCACGTGGCTCCACCCTCCTGTCAGGGAGTTGCAGAGCCAGGTCCCCCCTGAGCCTCCTTTTCTCCCGCAGCTCCCTCAACCGCTCCTGGTGCTCCAGACCCTTCCCCAGCTCCGTTCCTTTCCCTGGACACACTCCAGCCCCTCAATGTGTGTCCTGTGGTGAGGGGACCCCCGTGTCCCCCCGTGTCCCCCCGGGGGAGCGCGCGGACCCGCTCCCGCCACCAGGGGGAGCCCGCGCGCCGCCGCCCATGGAATATGGAATATTTAAAAATATAAATAACCCTTCAAATATAATCCTTAAAAATATAACAGAAATAATTGAAACTTAAAAGAATATAAATAATCCTTAAAAATATAATGTAAACAATCCTAAAAATATAATGTACTATGACACTTAAAAAATGTAGGTGCTCGAGACCATTGTACTCGAACAGGGATATAAAGAGACACACAGAGAGACTTCATCTCCAGACCCCAACTTCATCCTCCCCGAACTCTGCCAGGGGAACACAACAATCCCAGCGTTACCTTTTGTGCTCGTGGTTGGGCTGCACGACTCTCCCAATTTTCCCCATTTTCGCCATGGCCTCCTAGGAAAAGACAAACACAAACTGGAAAAGCCTGTTTTGGTTTAAAATACTTCTTGACGAGAACAAGATGTTTCAAAACCAATCGGAACATTAGTGATGTATTTTGTTTCGGCTGCACAGGCCAGATGGCAGCAAATATGTTCAATCCCATTATATAGTAGTCATGAGAACAAAGCACTGCAGACCCCTCATCACCAAAATCTGTTCCTCTTTCTCACTGGGAGTTCCAGGCGGAACAGACTTATCTTTTATTATTTACAGTAACCAAAGGAAATGTTAAACACTGTGTCCCCAGAGGGGAGTTTCTCAAATAAAGTGATACTGTACATCAGATCCCTTAATCATATTCTGAAAGTATTGGTTCCCTGCAGCAAGAGGGGACTGAAGGGTGCTCCGGAAGCTAAAGGTAACCTGAAAAGGTCTGTTCTGGAGCCCACAACTTCCCTCACACTCTGTAAGAGGCAAACTCTGATCCTGCTCTGCTTTTGCCCAAAACAAAGTCAAGTTTTGCAGATCCCCTAGAGAAGGAGTTTGGGACAGTCACGTGGGGATGGGAGAGAAACAAGTAATTTGGTTCCTCTCCTGTGAGATTCTGATTTTCCGTAGATTCTCCTGAACAATCCTCCTGGAATGAGACACTAATCACTGAAATTCACAGGGGACCAAGCTCTCAGGATAGGGCGGTGGCAGCAGGCACTCAGTGATTTCACAAGGAGCATCAGAGCAATAGCTTTTAGATGGAAGAATGTTAAAAGCATTAAATATCAGGATTCCAGAATCAGTGTGTGACTAAATCAATGTTCATAGTTTCTAAGCACAACCCTGAAACGGCTCCAATGTAGTGCCTAAGAATCGGGATGACCCTGGAGAACAGGCAGCCTGTGCTGCTGCTGGAACCTTCTACCCAGCTGCTACACCCAGCTGCATTTTTAGAAAGGTTGGATGATTTTACAGGCTGTAATATCTGCTGTAGTGAAATCTGTGCTTTCCACTAATCCAGCACTTCACAGCCAAGGATTTCCTAGAACTTTACAAGTGGATGAGCAATGTCAGCACAGTGTAACAGCCCAGGGCAGGCAGGGAGGCTCCAAGGATAAGCTCTGCCTGACTGAACCTGCAGTATTACCTGGCATGTTCTGGGAGTGTCCTTTCATCCTGCCAGTCCAAATGTCCCACTAGAACATGGAACACCTACTTTCTACTTTTGTCAGCTTCAGGGTGAAGTGATACTGGATGAAATCATGGCTCTACCAAAGTAAAAAGCACTGCCAGTGTGCACAATCAGGATTTTACTCTGCTCAGGCTGCTGATAAACTAGCAGGGAATATTTCTGTGCTCTCATATGCCCATTCTCTTTCCTATGTGCAGAGGTTGATTGTACTTTGATTCCCCAAGAAACACCCTTGAAATAACACTTCCAGCAAGATAGTGTGTTCCTTTCCATGGGACATGTGAGCCTGCTGGCACTGAGACTCTGCACACCCGCCAGATTAAAATACTGGCATGGAAAGGTTGATATCCTTCCCAGTAAGAGAAATGGGCATTTTATTCCCTGTCCTTTAACAGGTGATGCTGACAATGCTCAAGTGTTGTCCTTGTTTCCAACAGTCAGTCTCTTACAACTCTATTGCATGGCCAGCTGCATTTCAGGATACCAAAAAAAAAAAGAATGAAGGCCCAGAAGAAAAACCTACAAGTAAAAGCCAATTCCCTCTGTTACAATGGATACTGCTCTTCCATTGTGTCTTACAGAAAATGTAAAGCAAAGGCAAAGCCCCTTGCAGCCCTTCCTCTCACTAATGGAAGAGTCACCTGGCTGAATGGAAATAAACCCAAGACATGTAAACGGTCTAAACATCTCAGACAAAACCATTTTTTATCACAGGTGCAACCAAAATGAAAGGGAAGGACAGACTTTGCCATTCCCTGCTCCCTGCACACTCAGGCCTCCCTGGGCAGTGTTAAGAGACCAGGACACAAACAGCACCATTCCCAGGATAAGTTCTGCCTCCACACACTCGTGTTGTGCTTTGCTCTGGGACCTCTTACGCCTTCCAGTGCAGCCCAAGCCTTGCTGCTGTTTTGGGCAGTCAGCCAGCCTGGAGATAAACCCATCTCCACACAGGTTTTTGTTTTTATGCTGTAACCCATCAAACCCTAGGTCTCCTGGGCTGGTCCAGGAGAGAACAGGCACGGGAGGCTGACGGCATCCTGGCTCCACACAACAATCCCACCCGGCTCAGGGCCCCTCCACACGTCCCCCCTCTCCCCCTGTGCCTCCACTGCCCTGCTGGAGCCCAGCTTCCAGACCAAGTGCTTTGTAGAGTCTTCAAGTCTCCACAGGGCTGCTGAGAGCTTCCCACACTCCCTGTCAGGTCTCCCCAACTCTGAAACCCCTGTGCACAGATTCCCTATCCTCTGTCAGGGTGCTGGAGAGGGTGTCACTGCTCCCAGGAAGAGGTCCCTGAAGGAAAACTGGTCCCTCAAGGCCTGATCTAGTCTAGGAAACAGGGCCTGGTCCCCTCATCCAGCCACCCTGAGCTAAGGAGGAAGGTGCCCAAGCAGTGTTTCCAGTTTATCTGCTAAAATACTTTTGTGTTTTTAAATCTACAGAAAATACTCAGGTCTTTGAGAATCCACAATATTAAAGTCTCACAGCAACTACCATGGTTATGTGGAATTAACATGTCAAAAAAATATACAGCCAGCAATTTTCGACAACTCACCCATTCTATGTTGCTCAAAATATCCTAAATTAATTCCCTCTCTTAATTCACATTTCAGTTGTGTGTTTTTCTGTGTTTTAAAGTCAGTTTGGTCATTGTTAGTTTGAACAAAAAACTTTACTCCCAGAGGAGAGTCTTTTCAACAATTTTCTGGGGACAAAGAGGAACAGAACATTGAAAATATGAATTTATAATGAAATGGGAAACAAAGAAACATTAGAATTGCATTACTGAATCGAATCAACCTTGTGCACTGCTCTGTCTCCAACAAAGCCTTAAATATAGCAAAGTGATAATACTGCTGTTCAGAAATAGTTTGTTGGAGGGTTGACATCCAAATCCATAATTCCAGTCACCAAGAATTTCACAATCTTAATTTGAATGACGCTCTATCTTCTTTGTTTGCCAGTCTAGACAGCACAATGAATATAGTGATTTAAAACACAATGAATTCTCTCTTAAAACAAAATATTTTGTAAAATTGCTTTTTAATCATTTCTTTTCTCTCTTTCCATAAAGGCTATGCTATAAATAACCCCTGAAAGTTCGCATTTGATCATCATTTCTAAAGGCTGGGCAAGAGGCAAGTGAAGGGTTTACACAGAAAAAAAGAGAGGCACTGTGGAGCAGGAATAAAGGGATGCATTCATGATTTCTAACCTTTTGTTGGAGTGTCAACGCTGAGACAGATACAAGGCAGTAAACACTCTGCTCTCCATGGAGAGAGTCAGTCCAGCAGGGTTACCCTGCCCGGGACAGAAGAAACAGGCCCAGGGAACCAAACTCTCCAAGGCCACCAAGGCCACCAAGACAAGGTGCCATTTTGCTGCTGGGAAGATCATTCAAATCCACTTGGTCCTGGTGGTTGAATTCAGCTCTCCAGCACCATCTGGGGCAGGGAATAAGTTGAAGAATCCAGAGTGGCGCCTCAACAGGCAGTGGATCTCCCAGGGAATCCCTCCTGGAAACCAGGGAAAACCTTGTCTCCTGTGGAGAGCCTACTTTGACACAGCAACTAAAAGCTGGACATTTCAGCTGTTTTCCTTTCAGTATTGGGAAGGAAAAGGTTTTTAACCCTGTGTGGCCACAGTGCAGCAAGTTACTCTATCACACCAGGAGGCACCAGGACAAGCCCAGCAGCCTGGCATGGGAGCCCACAGGAGGAGCACACAAGGAATAGCTTTAGACTGGGAGTCTAGTTTTCTCTAATTCCCTACACCATGGGATCCTCCAAGAGCTGCCTTGGACCACCCAGCACCATCCTGCCTATCCTACAAGAAGAGCTCATCTTCCTCAGGACTACAAAGAGAGCCAAGGAAGATCAGCCCACTTGTGAACAGTCCCCAGGTCTGGTTTTCAGTAGTGACCCAAGGACTTACATGGCTGAGTATTACTGAAAACAAATGGGATGTAGCCCCTTAAATGAGAAGTCAGATTTAGGGATGTCAGTCTTGGCTAAGGAAGTGAAGAAATAAAATCCCATTGAAATGAATGAACTGCGAACATCAGTCCCTTTAGGAAACTGGGGGGTTGGTTTTTTAGGTACTTCAAAATTGTATCCAAAGTTAGATGGATATTTCCAGCACAAATGCAATTTCCCAGATGTGTTCTCCCCACTTAAGTAATTTCAATAATCCCAAGAAATGTTTGGATTTTTACCTGGTATAGTTATTAACAATAAAAAACCACATATCATTTAAAACTTTCCTGTACAATTTCAGTGGCTGAAAGCACCTGGCTGCACATACAGCAAAGCACCAAACTGTGGGGACATGATGCTCCCACTCAGGCCAGTCTCGACTGTCCAGTGATTCTGTACAGCTTTCCTGTCACAGATCCAGCAGCAGAGGAAAAGAATGTAGAAGTTGCCCTATTCACAACAGGCTGAAATGTAGGAACATTCTTCCCACCAGATCTGTGCTGATTTGAGGATTCAGCAGGTGTAACAACCTTCAAACTAACAGACTTGCTTTACACTTCTAGTTCTCACAACAAATACAATAAATAATGTTATATATAATAATTTTAACTGTTCTTTGCCAGTCAAGAACCTCCCTCTCACTCATCTCTATTCCACACACATAAGCTCACAGATGCTCTTTAGCATCATTTTAAGAAGTCCAGTCACAGATATAGTTGGATTTGAGAGGAATAAATAGAATCTGGCATTCTTGAATAAATCTTGAAATGCTGATGTTCAAGAAACACTTTTAAACTTTTCTAAGAATTTCAAGTAAGGCTGCTATTTCCTTATAGGCTTTTATTTAGGGATTGCTTGTTCCATAGCCTGGAGATGCAAAATCCATCTTATCTATGCTTACAGGAGTTACATGAATGTAACACAGGCCTAGCAGAACATTACTTTTTAGTGGTATATGACTGCATGAAGAAAGCACGTGATGGACCATATACAATATTTTTCTAGTGGGTTTTTATCCCCCCCCTTAAATTTGTTTGAGTTATAGGGGCAGATCTTGGCAGCGTGCACAAAGCCCAGAATCTGTAACTCAATTCTCTGTGGTATTCTGAATGGAGCAAGCCAAGTTTAAAAACACATTATGGATAAATATTAGAGCTGAGCAAAAATTTCACACCTAAGACCAAAGTGTGAAAATTTGGCTTTGATTCATTTAGTGAAAAGGTGGAAAATTTCACACAAGCTTGTATTTTCCTTTTGCTCTGATCCAACATTGATTTCTGGGTCCATATCAAACCTCAGAGAGAGGTGTTTCTGTCTGTCCGTGTCTGTGTACGTGAGATTGCAGAGGAGGAGGGAGAAGGGGATGGAAGGATGGAGGTCCAGCAAGCAGGACACCAGCTCAGGACTTGAGCTTGAATTTGTCTTCCAGGAAAAGTCACTGGCCTTTTGAATCCCACTATCCATATGTTCAGTAACAGCACTGGCCCATCTTAGAGGAAAAATTTATACATTATATAATGCTTATTGAAAACTGTTGTGAGAGGGAATCAGGCAGGTAGCTTAGAAGAAGCCCAACATTATTCTGCTTTTCAGCCATCCAACCTGACTTGACAGAGGCCAACTGGATGGATCCTCAGTATTGAGACAAGGTTTCCAGTTCAAACACTGAATCAGGATCCATAAACTTTCCACAAATTCCGTGAGTTATTTGGGACATGTAATTTAGTCTTTTAATTTTCAGTGATTTTTCAGTAATTTCTCTTTCTGAAATAGGTTGTGCCCCGTTTCCCCAGTTTGCTTTGTCCCTAATTTTGCACTGTGGGTGGTACATGGAGCTCTCACCCTACTGCACCCTCCACATCTCACTAAAGCACAGATCACTTGACCTGTCCTGTACCATCAGAGCACAGTTTTCACTCCTTAGCATCAGGGACAAGGACAAATGGAAGAGAGTTTCTAAGAGCAGAGATAAGTGCAGGTGAGGTCCAGCACCACTTGTACCTCCAAAGCACTGACTTTGCCTCAGTGGCTCTGGGGTGTCAGCCAGGCTGTGGTCACTGAGTGTCCCACAGAGCTCCAGCCAGGCTGGGCAGCCACGGGCACAACCCTAAGAGGGGCAGCAGTGGCAGGGCAGCTGCTGCAAGGGTGCCTGGCCATGCCAGCAATGATATTAATGACTTATTCCACAGCCCAAATTTAGAATGGGACGAGGGTCAGCTATGATTGCCACATCATCTATCAGCTGGAAACTATCTTTGGGTCTAAGCTCCAGCCACACTACTACTAAATATAGGTTGGTTAGTTGTTGATTTGACTCTGCGCTCCCCCAAGTTGCCTTTGACTATCAAATAATTAAGCAGTTTGCTTTGTGAGGGCTCTGTTGCTGGCACCTCTCAGTGCCCAAAGCTGCCTGGATGCCAACTTGACGGCTTAGCAGGGGTTTCGGCTTACCCAGGCAATGGAAACAGCCCAAGTGCTCAGCTCCTGTTTCAGCCTCACAGATTGCTGGCACTGGGTGCCATGAATCAACAGTCTGAGGGCAACATCCAAGCAGGCTGGGGCAGGGTTTAGCTGTTCTTACCCTGACACGAGCTTGCACAGCCCATCCATGAGGTGCGTGTTCACTCCCCTGTGTCTGTATGTGGAGATCCCGGGGCCTCCTCGCCGGTCCCACGCTGTGGGTGGCAATGCCACAGCTGGCACAGGCTCCTGACTCCAGCACCACCTGGCACAGACAGCACATTTCTCTCACCCCCTCCTGAGGTGGAATAAATTCGTTAACCACACACAGCATAGCTGTCAGAGTAGACTGAGGTTTGTCCGTATAAACCACATGAAAATGTATCGATTTAACCCACTTTTTAGGCTTGGCAATGCTGGGCTGACAGGCAGCTGTGTTTAACAGGACACAAGCTCACCTGGGAGTCACGAGATTCCTCCATCAGCCCCCAACGCAGGGCACTGCTAAAACAGCCTTCTCCCACCTTCTGGGGATGGAGTCACCTAATCCTGGCACGCTGCTCCTCGGCACAACCTGCAACAAGTTTTTCTCCTTCTCCGCCTCCCTTCTTCTTACAGCCTCTGCTTACAGCACCTGTCCCAGTGCTTTTCCTCTCAGTTTTAGATGGTAAAACCTTTGGGGCAGGCAGGGTGGGTGTGTGATTCCACAGACATGCACAACAAAACAGCAGTTCTCCCCTGTGAGGGTGGTGAGGCCCTGGCACAGGTTGTCCTGTCCCTGCAAGTGTGCAAAGCCAGGTTGGACAGGGCTTGGAGCAACCTGGTCAGGAGAAAGGTGTCCCTGCCCAAACCATTCCGTGATTCCATGATTTGGACAGAGAAGGATAAAACAGAGAAACTGAGGACCAAGCATCCACACAGGATATCCTGATGCCTGGCTGTGACTTGACACAATATTTAGTTGAACTGCACCACTTCCTTCAGGGTGCAAAATTCAGATTTATTCAGCTGATTTCTTTCCACGTTCACACTGAACATACAGCTTTCCTCGCCTTTAGTCACCGAGTTCAAACTTCTATTTGCCATCTGGCAATGGATTGGGATTTACTGGGGGGAGGGAATAGGAAAAGGGCTTTTTTTTTTTTTTTTTTTTGCATCTGTATTTGCTTTATGAGCTATGGCTAAGGCATCATTTACACATGGGGACCTGGATCGGGTTCTCTCAATTCTTTCCATATGTTCACTTATGCTGTCAAAACATTTTTTCAATCTAATTAATCCGTCTCTCTGTTCATTTCCCCACTCGGTGGGCTTGAGCATTTTTGGGGTATCTAGCTGGGATTTTGTCATAAAACCAACTTCTCCCTATACTTTGCTTTAGGGTTACTCCATCACAAAAACAAAATTATTTGCAACATTTCACTCTAATTATTTTTCCCTGTTTCCAGCACTAGCTGAGGAGACTTTCCCTTTTCTCTCATCTTTCAGAAATACTCTTTGCCATGCTCCAGTGTCTACCTGAGATTAATGAGGGAAATCCCTGCTGCGAGTTTTGATTTGGGATTATTTTTTATCTAGTTAATCTGATGTGTGGTTTACTATTAAAAAAACTGTACCTCAGAAATATGCTTAAATTTTGCCCAATCTGGACTGCATTTGGGAAATTACCCTGGGCAGGGGCTCATAAAAAATGACAGACCTTTAGAAAAAAAGTCTTTCACTACTGTATACCAGAGGTTCAGATGTTAAACAGTGGGTAAAACTTCATTAAAGTATGAAGAAAGCTTTCCTAGGAACCTTACACATATCCTATATCCAACAAAAAGATTAAAGTTTAACTTAAGAGAAAACTGGTATGTTTTTGTGTAGCAGAGCCCAGAGAAGGCAGCTGCCCATGGCACAAGGCATTTGCTTTCCTTGCCACGATTGCTACAGACAAGGGGTCAGCAACCTTTTGTAGCAAAACTGCTCGAGAAAGTATTTTTCTTTCCCAAATTAGAGGCTACAAGTGACTAAAGTGAGTGAAGCTGAAGCAAGGCATACTCATCATTGCAGGGGGTTGGACTAGATGACCTTTAGAGGTCTCTTCCAACCCAAACTATTCTATGATTCTATGATCAGCTGATGGTATTTTTTCTGTTAAAAACTGAACATCCTTTCTTCTTCAGGGCTGGAAATCAGAGGCAGCCAGGGATGAGAAGATACCGCTCCCATTTGCTCTTCTGCCACTAAAACTTGTCCTGTAAGAAGAGTGCTGTTTCTAAAAAAAGCACTTTAAATGCTGGATACATAGTGCTAAACAATTTCAGGAAGCTCTTGATTCCTTAAACACCTGGGAAGCCTGGTCTGACAGATGGGATGGCTGGTCTGTTGCCAAATGTGCTCTAACAGCAGCAAGGGAGACTCTCAACCTGACCTGTGGGATTCTGTGGACACAGAATTCAGGGAGATTTATATGAGAAACCGTAACAGCCACATCAGAATGGGTGTTCTGCTCCCCTTGCACCTAAAAACTTTGGCTTGTATCTCTTGGAGACCACTGAGAAATGGTAAATACAGTTTTCTTTATAATTAAAACTTCTCTGTCAGCAGGAGCCTCTTTATATGCAAACCTGTCTGTGCAATGCAATCACATTTATTGCACAGAAAACCTGTAGGCACCAACTTGAACAAATTATTTTGAAACAAACTATTCTTGCTGATAAATGTCAAGTTACCCTTATCACCACTCTGTCTATCTGACATTTTTCTACACAAAACCAAAACCGAGGGCTACAAATCCCCACCTGTCCCAGAGCCATGGAAGAGCCTTTAATGCCAGTAATACTGCAAAACCTCTCTTAATGAGCAAATCCAAACCTGCCCCCCAGCACTGCCAGGGAACAGCACAGAATCCTTCCAGAAGGATGTTCTCACACCACCCAGCCATTCACCATTCCTACTTTTACTTTGTTGTCCCATCCTATTTCCCAGTTTTTAAGAAGCTCCAGTGCTTCTTAAAGCACTGCACCCTGTGGCTCCTGTTTCCAAGCAGACATTTCACTTTCAGTCACTTCAGCAAGAAATTCCACTGCTCCTGAAGTGCTCATGGGGGAAAGCTCTTCCCAGCACAACTTCTGTGACTGCAAGGAGGGCAGCTGAATTAATTTGCTCCTGAATTTTAACCCTGGACAAGTCACATAAGCATTCTGCACCTCAGTTTCTAATGTATTGCATGACAATCAATAACATCACTAGATTATTATCAAACACTCAGGGGGAAAACCTGGCCAATGTGGGACACAACTGAAGAAAAAACACTTTGTGCTTCACAATTCAGCTGATCCCAAGAATTGAGCCAATTCCTACTGCTGAGGATCTGTCCTTTTATTTAAAGACAGCAAGCTGGGAAAAGAGATGAATAGCAGGGACTCAAATGGCTCATGCAGCTTTTCACTGGTAGGTCACCAAACAGAACCTCAGCAAGGTCAGTGAGTGTTTGGAGCTATCACGGCATGCCAGCTTTTTATAGTGTCCTTTGCAAAGGGGATTTATTGGTTTCAAATTAATTTCTCTTGTATGCAGCTTTCACAACATGAAACCCTCCATTGTTACAGCTCAGTCACTGTTAACCCTTCGCAAAGCTCCACAAGGGAAGCTGCTGCCACCACCTGAACACTTGCCTTTTAAAATCACACTTAAAGTGTCCTAACTGTGAACTGAGGCTGGGTGACCTCAAAGAGCCTTTCCCGGCCGTGGGTAGAGGCACAGCCCTGCAAGGAAAGTTGCAGTGCAGCTGCACATACTGTTCCTCACCCGTGCATAAATCGGGAAGGGCAGAGCCCGGCTCTGCGGGCTGTTCTTTGCTCCCCACAGGGACTCTGCAGCCTCTGCTCGTGGAGAGAGATAAGTGTGTGCTGGCACCATCATGGGCCTATTCTCTGCAGAAAGTACTTTCTGAAAGCAAAAAAAACAAAATGGAAGAAACAAAAATGAACAACTCCATCATTATCTAATGTGCTGAGATCATCTCAAAGATCCATATTGTTTACAGCAGCTGATGAGTCTCACAAGTGCTGGAGCTGTGCTCTCGCTTAAAGTGCTAACATATTTACAGTTTTCAATCTTGTCCTTAGCACTTATCTGTCATTTCAAGATGAATGCTCCTTTTGTACAGCCCAATCACTTGCACGAATACTCCACTAGCTCAAAATCCCAGATTTGTTTCGCTTTTCCATTAGCAGCAATTCAGTATCTTGGAAATTGCTTAATGGAGCAAATCTGAAAAAAAAAAAAAAGCTAGTTTTTGTTCAAAGGTATTTCTTTGTCTGTGACAAGTCTAGAGGGGGGGGGGAAATATATTAAATTACTTTTATCTGATGAAAGTCTTGATTTTTACAGTACACCTTTCTAAACACACTTATCCATTGTTCCGCTCTGGCTTGTTATTGGTATTGGAATAATTAGTGAAGATCTATATAGGATTAGACTGGATCAGCAACAGATCTAGCTAAACCCTTGATAAGAAGCCATTTTCTCATGCTCAACAATCTTTATATATAATATGTCAAAAATTTGTAGGATCCCATTCTGCCCCCTCCTCTCCCAACAAACAGCAGGACCATGTGCCACTGGAAAGCTGTCAGTCATTTCATTTTTACAGGAATAGAAGGAATGTGGGTCATTCTACAGCTCAGTAACTTAATTTAAAAGAATATAACCCAGACACACAAGAAAAAGGATACAGTTCTAACAAGGAGGTCTTATCCAGCTGAATGTTTTACATTACACTCCTTGGGTTACAGGCCTGTCACAAACGAATTTCAGATGCAAATTGGAGAATGCTCAGCAAAGCAAGATGCATCTGCTGGTTCTGGTAATCCTGGTCCCACTGCAGTCAAAAAAGGATAACAACTGATTTTCAGAAGTCTCCAGAAATGTCTATAACTGCAGTTTAGAAAGCTCCATACTTGAGCAAAAAGAGCACCCAGTTCCTCAGTTATGTGCTGGACAAGGCATTAGATGCCTAAAACTACAGGCCTGGGAATGAAAATGCTGCTCTGGAATTAGCCTTTGTTGTTCCTAAGGAATTGCCAATACAAACCATGGGTGAATTTGTGCTTTAAAGGATGTGGTCAACCATTCCTGCCCAAATATTTTCAAAAAACAAGAATTCTGCACATAAAGTGCATTTTTCACATTGAGCATTTCGGTGCAGATGCATAACACAACCTTTAATAGTCCTGAATGCTGTAAATACAAATTGATATAAAAATCAGAGTTGTAGCCATGCCATACTACATAGGCCATCTTTCCTATTATATACATAGCCATGTAAATTATCACAAATAATAAAACTGCAGTTCTAAAGTGAGATTTGAAGTCAAAAGATGTTCCAATTATGTGTAACAGTGTTGTCACTCTCCAGCCTTTCCATTCTGATTTATTTTAATCCCCCAGAGCAACACCATTAACATCATCATAGATTTTCCTTGCACTTTTCATTCTATCACCTTTAGTGTAACCATAAACCCCACCTATGAGGCACTTAAACATCACTAAATCTGCTTCACAAATCAGACGGACGAAGAACTAAGTAAAACAACTTGCCCAAAGACATGGAAAGAATCAGTACTTGAATTGTGAATAAAAACTACCTACTCTGACTCTTGAGTTAGGTAACATATTGTTTTCTCATTGCCAAATTCTGCTTTTATTTATACTGAGGTAAACTCAGAATAATTTGAAGCTGCAGGAGTTTATGTTAGATTTGAACTAGCACAGAGCGTCTCCCATTACCAGGCTGTTAATAAGAACTACTTTGGCAAACACAGATTTTTTTTCCTGTGTCACTAGGAAATACTACACTACATTTTACGTGGTATTTGTTTGATCTGGAAAGCCAGGCAATTCAGTCCTTATCTCCAGGACATTAAACAAGCCTGTGACTTGAGGTGTCGAACAGTTCTGGGCATCCATATCTGTTCATACTCAAGGAGTTACAGTAGGAACAGGGATGCTGATAAACCAAGAAAATCCTTTCTTCCTTAACCCTTACTACTAATGCTATAAAAAATCCAGCATGGGTGGAATATGGGCAAAAACCTACGGAAATCATGAAATCCTGCTGCTGTATATATACAGATATATTGCAGATAGAAGGTAGCGTCTCCCCAAAGGAGTGTTCCCTGCTTTCTGAAGTCACAATCCAAAGAAAGGCAAATGCCATCATTCAGAGGAATTGAGACAGTTACAAAACACAACAAAAACTGTGGATGGGAGGAAAATTGGGCAGGGAAGTGGAAAGGCAGGGGAATGACATGCTGGTGTAAGGGAGATGCTGTGTAATTAGCCACTAGAGGGAACAAGAGTCATGCTCTTAATTAAGGTGCAGCCACTTTTAGCAGGGGGCCTGAGGGTTATCCTCGACGAGGGAAGCTGGATGAGGGGTTTGAATCCTCTCCCTGTAAATCTTGTATTGGAAGAAACCTTTTTTGCCTTTGGCTCTGTTTTGTTTTCCCCTTTCAGATCTCCATAAGCTTTGGCACAAGCAGGCAACAAGACTTGAAGAATTCATAGACCTTTCATATTTTATAACTGCAATTAACTATTTTTTTTGCACCTGAAGTACCTGGTAAAAATATTTAAACAGAAGCCTGGGAAGAGAAGGGAGAAGACAAAGGGAGAGGATGAAAAATAAAATAAAAATGGTAAAAGAGGCAAAGCTGTATTTTTCAAACAATGTACACTTTGGCGTTGGTTCTTTTAAAGGAGAAGGGAAGCAAAATCACCTGCAGCTCATTGCAAACAGTGTCAGAAGTGTGGAGTGATGCTCTGCTGGTATCATTAGACTGAGACAGTGGTTGGGAGGGATGGCAAGGACCTGCATCCCCCCTCTTGCCTGCTGACCTGCTCAACTGGAGCCACGGGAGAAAAACGAATGAGGCAAAAAGTAAAAGCCCTGCTTGGGCCACTTTTTCTCTGCTGCTGCTGAGGACACAGACCTATTCAACAGCATGGCTGGGACGGAATCGCAGACAAACAATCTTTTTATTACCATAAAAATGACAAATAAGTAATAGTTACAGCCTATAAACACAAGACTCCAATTAAATTGAGTTCTAAGTGGCAAATGTAAGTGGAAGCAGGATCCCACTCCTATTAGAGCCGGCTCAGCCTAAGGAGTATCAGATGTTACTCGGGCCTTAGAAGGTCTGAGACATAAACTATGTGTGTAAGAGAAAAAGAAGTCAAATGACTCATGACAGAGTTTGTTTTAATATAAATGACTTCTTCTGGCTCTTTACTTTTAGAGACTTGCCATTTTCAGACCCTGCACAGCTACCCCAGGCAGCTGGCTCCCTCAGCCCATGCCCTTCATTTTGTGTACAAAACGCTGGCATTTACAAACTCATATTCCTCTGGCTGAGGGAGGGCAGTTTATTTTAGCTCTGTGATCAGTGCCATCATAAATCTCTCCTCTTCCAGTCCAAGAACACTGGCACAGCCCAATCAGGGCTGGAAATGCGTGGATATGCTGTACCCATAAAGCAGAGGACATGCCACAAAGCTTTACTGAAGCCTACAAGCCTTGAGAGTGGACCTGAGGTGAGGGATCAGCACAAACCATCCCTTCATTCTTGCTTTTTATTATGAGAAGACAGGGGTAAAGGAACTTCGATGTGGAAATAGTTGGAAAAGAGGGAGAGAGAACAAAAGAAGAGAAAGAAAATGGAAGAGGAGGAGAGGAGAGGAGAGGAGA